>WSXT02240717.1:0-30639 GCA_011762715.2 Neuroterus valhalla
ACAAATTTCGAACTTTCTTTTATTATTTAAAAATTTTTAACATCTTGACTTCACCAGGCACTTGACATAGTCCGTGGCTGGTGATTATACACCGGGTGATAAAACCCGAGATCAGTTTTTGCCGAATAATTATAGTAACAAACTCCGAACTGCTAATGACAGCCATGATGAAAAAAATTCTAATCGAAAAATGTAAACAAATATCATAATATAGTATTATTATTATTATTATTATTATTATTATTATTATTATTATTATTTTTATCAGAATATGTAGACAAAGACAACCGAAAATTTAATTAGTTCATAGTAAAACCTGTGATGCTAGCCTAATCAATGAATATTAGTGAAATGGATATTAGACCCTTTCGTATTCATTACGTGCGTAACGTTCATAGTCGTGAACAATGGTTATATAATAATACCAACGAGGAAACTAGTACTAGACTTATCTTGTTACGACCATGTTCTGAACGTAGACTTCTAAGGGAAAGTTATGCAACAACAACGACACTCTCGACTTGAATTCCGAAACTGCGTGAGAAACTATTGAGTAACAGACTACGATTTGGACGACTTGGATAAACTAAGAGATAGATTGATTGGACTTTCGAAACAAATAACTAAGAAAAAATTTGAACTTGGCGGATTAGGTTTAGATGACACAGAAAACATGTTGCAAAAGACGGCAAACCACCTTTGCTCCCAAACATGAAGGGAAACCGCTCCATCCTGGTTAGGTTATTGAGGATACGGTTCAGTAAGGTAAGTTACTGCATTTGTCTTACACAAACCAAGCATCTACGAATTTTAAAAAACCTGTGTACCTATAAAAGTATGCCTATTCTGCGTAGAAGAAACCGTCGAAACCCCAACACACGTCGTTACCTACGATGCCCCAGTTCAACCACCTTTGGAGATACCAACTGAAGTTGAGCGAATTAAAGGATCAGGAGCCTTGTAATTTTCGAGCTTAAAAACACGCTGAAGGAAGGGCTGCGAAAGCCAGTAGGATTTCCCCTCTCTCTACGGTTAGCAAAGCCTATATACTGTAGAGCACGATGCTCGCCAGCCCAGTTCCAATTGTAATACATTATCCTATTGTACACTAGAGGCTTGTGAAAAAGAATGATCATATCTCATAAGAAACATCACTAGATTTCAAAAACCCTTACCTTGGTTTTTTGGCCATTACAAGTGGGAGAATTTTTGTTTAAACAAGGGGGTTTTTAATTGAATTTAAACACGAATATTTTGGTACTCAATTGTTTTCCTGCGTTCGAGAGGAGAATTTTTTTTCAAATAAAATGTTTTGAACTTATTGTTGATTAAGTTAGGACCCTGAGAGCCCCATGTAGACTCAAGTGTGAAAAAAAGCTCTCTTCATAAGGTGGGGACCACAGTCGAGCTGCTGGCCGATATACATGATTCATTAATGCAGTTATTCCTCGTAAGTGCTAGACGCTTCTCCCTGATCACGAAGCAGTGACGCAGTATATAAATAGCTGTCTCATCCTTCTTACCACACAGGATTGAGGATTTTCATTCTTGTCTGGGTGAAGAAATTCTAGAATATACAAGAGCACAAAAGCCAAAGCGCTTCAAAGGAAAATGGTGAGTTTGCCTCCGAAATTAGGAGTGCACACAACGGTTCGGAAGAATCATTTCCAAGTACATCTAGTAGCGCGATGAACACTGTTAATACTAATAAGGGAACTGTTCCTAAACCGAGCACATTGAATAATAGGAACTCAGCTTCAGCAAAGGGAAAAATACCCCCAATAAACGTGATCTTAGATGAAGCTAACTACCCGTCCACTCTTCTTTATAAACTTCTAAAAGATTCAGCTAACTTTAAACCCATAGTTTACAGAACTGGCACAGATATTCATTCCGTTCGCGTGTCTTATATCAATGACTATCGTAAAATAATAACTAATCTAGAGCAGCAAGGCTTTCAGTACTACTTGTATAAAAATATTGAATCACCTCCTATCAAACTGGTCATACGGAAAATACCCGTCTTGTACCCTGAATATTCCGTTCTATCTGAAATTGAAGAGGAAGGGCTTACAATTAAGTCGGTTACTCGCATGAGAAACCGACTAACCAAGAAAGCCCTGCCTATGCTTTTGGTAACGGTGCCAAACACACCTCAAGCCAAAAAGCTCCTGTGTCTTCAGTCAATTGCCTACATTCAAATAAAAATCGAGCCCTATGTTAAACCTTAGGAAACCGCGCAGTGTTTCAAATGCCAAAGATTCTATCATGTATCTGACATGTGCCATGCCATTACACGCTGTGTGAAGTGCGGGGGTGCATATCAGAGCGCAGAGTGCGAAAAGGAGCGGGAATCACCGACAACTTGCGCCACCTGTGCTGGGGACTACCCCGAAAACTATAGGGGCTGCCTCGCCTATAAAAAAGCCTCCAAAAAACCGGTAAATATCAATACTTATAATAATAGAGCTTCCAGCATTCCTAAACAAACAACCACCAGCAGGCCTAGTGCATTTCGGATGTTATGAGAATACTCCTCAAGGAATCTCACTACCCGTTAGACACACGCCACCGACAAATATACCGCTTTACAGCACTACAGCCGCCTCAGTGACACCTAAATTTCAAGCACGCGAGAATGAAACCCAAAGTGAACCATTACCAAGACAACTACAGACTAAGATACAAATTACAAGGCTCACGATCTCTGATAACCAGGCCCCACAAATTAACTTCTCTCCAGTAGACGCACCTGTACAACATACAAAGTTCCAATCCAATAAAATCAACTTGATTGATCTCATCAAAGGAGCCATGGTTTTAGCCACCGACATAATGAGAGGTCAAATAAACATCATCAAAGCAATCAACTCAACAGCCACGATTATAAGTAATATTCTCGAACTCGCAATCGAAAACGGAAACTTCCTAAAATAAAACTCTGAAAATATTTTTTTGGAATTCTCAGGGTATTTTTAAAAAGAGACATGAACTAACCACATTCCTCTACCAAAATAACATCACTAGTTTCCTACTCAGTGAAACTCTACTACGCGAATCCGTACGAGTTAATCTAGTTCGCGGCTACAAATGATACAGAAATAACACTCATAAAGGTACCGCGATTTTAATCCAAGAAAATATTGCCCACGACGAACTAATGATTCCTGAACAAGAATCCCTAAAAGCCACCAAATTGGGGAAGAATTACTTGAATTGATAATTGACGAGAATTTGTCTTTCTCCACGCCAGTTTCGCATACCTTTTTTCCCACAATACCAAACATAAATCTGACCTTCTTGACTTTGCAATTAACAAAAACAACTTCTACAACCACCACGATGCTCTCACTATCAATGAATTAGACTCTGATCATAGGCCTGTGCTACTAAGCCTTTTTACTGATTGTGAAAGAGCTCTGGTCCCGCCTCGCTACAATTTTGTGAAAGCAAACTGGCAAAAATTTATTTCGGCATTAGAAGCTCACATAAATTTTCAACCTTCACGAACAAACAATACTCACATTGATGAAGCCATAAATAATTTTACCTATAGTATAAGATCTGCTATTCACGCTTCGGTCCTGCAAACTACGATTAGCAAATACGACCCGCCTCTCAGCCCCGAGATCGAAGACCTAATCCACACTCGCAATAAATCCTGCCGAACTTATGAAAGAACTGAAAGTTGTATCCTTGAAAATATCATAAATCGTCTCCGAAAAACTATAGCAACCAAAGTGCAAGAGCACAGATGTGAAAATTGGAATGAGGAAGTAGGTAAACTTCAGAATAAAGATAATACCTTATATCGTACGACTAAAGCCTTCACAAAGCCGCGGACTATTATTCCTCCTCTCAAAAAGCCTGATGAAACTTTTGCGCTTTCTCCTGCCGACAAAGCGAATCTTCTAGCAGCAAACTATGAAATCCTTTTCGCTCCGCACGACGAGCCGTCTGACCCACAACACATCACTGAATGTGAAAAAATTGTCTCTGAATATCTTAAAATCCTGAGTAGCGATAATTTCAAGAGAATATCTCACAAAGAATAAACGAAGAAAATTAAAACCCTTAAAAACAACGAAGCACCTGGCCCTGATTCAATCTCAAACTCAGTTCTCAAAAAACTTTCTATCTCGTGCCTTATTCTCCTTGCAACAGTATTTAATTCCTGTATTCAACTAAGCTACTTTCCAGACTCCTGAGAAGTAGCTCATATTTTAGTTTTTCAGAAAAAAGGCAAGGGTTTATTCCATTCGATCAGCTACAGACCAATCAGCCTTCTGAATACAATGGGTTAAATTTCCGAAAAAATAATACTCGCATAAACCATCACCTTGAGGAAAACAGAATCCCTAAAACACAACAATACGGTTTCAGAAAAGATCACTCAACGCAACATATGATGCTCAAGCTTACTGGAGCCATAAGTTTAAATTTCAATCGAAGGAATCATACTGCAGCTGTTCTCCCTGACATTGAAAAAGCTTTCGGCAGTGTCTGGCATATAAGACTGTTAAAAATACTCAAAGATTACAAGTTTCGAAGAGGACTTATCCACTTTATACATTCCTATCTCACCAACAGAAAATTTTCAGTCAAAATAGACCAGACACTTTCGGAAGAAAAATGCATTCGAGCAGATGTTCCCCAAGGTAGCATTTTGGGACCAGTATTCTTTATTCTCTATGTTAACGACATCCCCGAGGTTCCCGAAGTTTCTATCGGATTATATGCGGATGACACTGCGCTATTCCATTCCTCTTGAACAGCACCTAAAATTTTGAAATTACTCAACAGAGCCCTTGAAATCATTGAGGCATGGGCCAAACTCTGGAGAATAAAAATTAATGTAGCAAAGTCAGAAACAGTTCTTTTCTCAGTCAGAAGACTAGCTAAAATTTATTCACCCAAAGTGTTTAATGAACCGATAGAATGGAGAGACTCTGTAGAATACTTAGGTAGAAGACTGCATAAACGTCCTAATTGGAAACAGCATATCGAGGAAACTAAGGGAAGCGCCCTCGGGGTCATGTCGCGCCTCAATCCCATTATAAATAGACACTCGAGTCTGAAGCCAGGAGACGGAAGGCTGCTCTATAAATTGTTTATTCGACCAATCATAACTTACGCTTGTACAATTTGGGGAGGTGCGTTCAAAACCAACATAAATCAGATTCAGATAATTCAAAGTAAATTCCTAAGACGTATCGCTTAGACTCCTAGATATACCAAGACTTCTGTCCTTCACAGGGAATTTCAATACCATTTATTTCAGAGTACATAAAAGAAACAGCCACTGAATTCCATGGCTCTGCATCCTTATCACTCTTTGAACATATTTCCTCCTAGGGAAATATGATTATGATTCACTTCGCAAACACGCGATGCCAAAAGACTTTCTCATGAAATAAGTCACTCGAGCAGGGGACGGAGATCGACGCGGCGCCAAGATTATTCTGGACGCCGAGTCGACCTGCCGCCCCTGGCCATCTTATAATTGATAACCAATAACTTTCTTCTTTTTCGACCCCATTAACTCTTCCCTTTCCCCTTCTTCACTTTACTTACCATGAAATGCGTTCTCAGATTTCGTGGTTTTTTCCGTTTACGGGCTTTTTTCTCACACCTGAAACGTCACTTTTGGTTCTCGCAATGTCGAATTTTTCTCAGAATGTGTAGCAATGCCCTCCCGTGCATTGGATCTCACAAGAATGGCCGACAGTTGCGGCCTCCTCATCCCTACCCTGTTTTTCTTACCACACAGGCGACAGGGGATACTATGCGAGCCCTATCTTGTTTCTGTGAAAGCCAAAGTTTCCGTGCCGTATTAACATCCCTGTTAGAAAGTTGACCTCGATTCTGCTGAGCTTGTGTAGGTCCTCCGCTCGCTTAGCATTTATATTCGAGCCTATGAGTGTTTTGGCCTGTCTGCAGCCAGTGGCCATTCTACTCTCCCTCTCATGTTTTTTAATCAGCCAACTGTTGGATTTCTTCTGTGACTGACCTGCTGGTATTGCCTACAACTAGTTCGGGACCATAAGAGTCTTCTCTTGAAGCTTGTTTTGCTAGCCTTTTCAAGATCTTATTGCATTTAATACCGATGTGTCCACGAATTCAGAGCACGCACAGTCGGCTTTCCGTCGCTAGATTGTCTAGTGCTTCATAGCACTCCCACGTTAATAGCGACGAGTCGGGTGTACCGTTCAGGGCCAATATAGCTGCCCTGCTGTCCGAGCAGATAAGTATGTTCCTTTC
Organism: Neuroterus valhalla; assembly: GCA_011762715.2. Taxonomy (NCBI): domain Eukaryota; kingdom Metazoa; phylum Arthropoda; class Insecta; order Hymenoptera; family Cynipidae; genus Neuroterus; species Neuroterus valhalla. The sequence goes on from WSXT02240717.1 coordinate 6,262, forward strand.
ATAACCGATCGAATCAAAATCGTTAGGCCCATTACACTCCTTCTTCGGTTGCCACCAGCTCCTGCTTTCTTCTCGTTTCTGAAGCCATCTGTGAACCAGTTGTCTCCATCACTCAACAGGTGTATCTCTCCTTTAGCCAGTTCCTCTATTATGGAAAGGCTAACACGATACTTGTTGTCGAAGAGAAAGCGTTTGACTATCACAAGGCATACTCAGAGTTGGCCCACTCGAAATGTCGGTTCGAATACGCAACTTTGTCGGGTTCCTATCTCCGTGACCATGTTTAGCCTTGGGAATGCCTATGAATCCATGGTCTTGTTGATAAGATGAAGGGTCTCTCATTCCGCTAGTTCCCCAGTGCCTCCGTGGGTGTCGACTCCAAAACTCTGGTGACGCCTCTGAGAAGTATTCTTCTATTCTTTCTAGCCACGATCTCACAGTGACTAGTTCAACCCTGCTCCAGCAGACTACTATCACATAGGTTAGTCTGGGAGGCATGATCGCTGTGTAGATCCACATAAGTTTCTCTGGCTTCAAGCCTTAACTGTCCCCGATGGCTCTCTCAAATGGCAATAGGGTCACTGTGAGCTCTTTGCACTTGTATTCCAAGTGTCTGTCTTGCTGGAGTTGATCAAGAGTGGTCTTCTTGCACCATGTATCTATTGTTTCCAGTTTCCCCCGGATGACCTTAAAGAGCGCGTCTAGATGTTGGCCACGCACTATGGTCAGTATGTCATCTGAATGGCCTATGGCATGGTAGCCCTGACTCATGAGTAGAAGAAGCAGTTCATTCACCACCAGGCAACACAGAAGTGTCGACAAGACTCCCCCCTGTTGACAGCTCGAGTAAACAGTTCCACACAAGGTAGGAAACTTGAAAACTACATTAAATAATTCAATATCAAAGCCTCTACAATTCAAGAATACTGAATGGTAACTGCATTCAAAAAATTATAATCAACATCAAAATTGATTCGAAAGTTTCGGCTGAAATCGGGAGACAAATTTGGCATAATTCTCACTGATCTAAAATTTTGATTGTCAACCCTTAAAATTCCTTATTTCCGAGAAAACGTTAAAGAATCAAACCAATTTGGACTTCACTTAGATATAGAAGAATGCGCAATCATTGAGAATGATTATTTTCGAACCTTTCTTTATTTCGACTGAATTTAAATCAAATTCTATTTTCAAATTCTCATCATAATGAGAAGGTATTGGTTTTATGTGAAAATCGACTTTCGTGGAATTTATGGAATGTCCATGTTTTGAGACATCCTGATTCCGAAAAAAGTAGTTTTTACGTTGGTGTCTGTTTTTTGTCATTGCTGTCGTTATCGTCGTCGTCTGTATACTTCATAACTTGTAAAAGGCTAATCGGATTGGATTGCTTTTCGGCACACATTTCGAGGGAACTAAAAAAGGGAAGCATTTTGGGAATTTTTTCGCACTTTTTGCCAAGACTTAAAAATTGTAAGTACATTTTCTCGTAGCACGTAAAAAGTGGAACAATTTATCCTAATCATTTTTTCGAATAAAACTAAATTGTCAGAGTTATGGTATTTTCAAAATTAAAAAATAAAAAAGAAAATGAGAATTTCAAGCCAAACGACGCAAGATTGAAGAGAAAGTCAGAAAGGAAAAAAGGTTTCTTCTTGGGAGCCCTATAAGATCGTGAAACTCAAAAGCGAAATGTCCACTACTTTAATTTGATGAGTGTGAATTCTATTTTGTTAAAGCTTCCCCGGCTCTAACGAATACATTCTTGTCGCATGTCTCGTGCTGTGCACTCGATTAAAGTTTGTCCAAAGCAGTAGAGAAGTTTTGTTGCCTAGTTTTTTTCACATGTTGCGTACTTTTTCTAGGAATTCAATTTTTAATTTTTTTTTACGATCAAGACAAAAGCTACGCGTCCAGTGAAAAAAATTATAACAAATTTAGAGACGTTTTTCGGGTGAATAACTTTTCTCTATTATTCTTTTTTAAATTAGTCATTTAGTCATTTAGTTTCAGAAATTTGTTCAGAAATTTTATTATTTGATTTTTATGGTTATTTTTCCTGAATAAAATGAATTCATTTTATGGCTTTTTATAAATGGAGCAAAAACTACTTGTCCTATCAAAAAGTTAATTTTACCAAATTTGTAGATCTTCTTTTGGTGTGTAAGTTTAGTTGATATATATTTTCCCGTAGCTTGCATAGTTTGACCAAAAAATTATTCTTTCTATTTTTCATTATTTTTGTGCGACCAAAATTTGAATGTTCTTTTTTCGATAAACTGCCACAACTCTGACAATTTTGTTTTTACAAAAAAAGATCAGCAGGATAAATTGTTCCTGTTTTCACCTACTGCAAGAAGCCGTACTTACAATTTTTGAGTCTTGGAAAAAAAATGCAAATAAATTTTCAAAATGCTCCCCCTCTTCTTTTTTTGATCTAAAATAGATGGTCAACGAATTCGATTTGTATTTTTGGTCCCTCAAAATGTATGCCAAAGCACGATTGAGTATGATCATTCTTTCAAAAGTAATCAAGTTCACAGATTATTCTTTATTTTCTTTTGTGCAATAAAAATGGGGTTTTTTCTATTTTTGGAGGAAATTCAAAAAGCTGTATTCACGATCTTTTAGGGCGCCCGAGAAGAAACATTTTTTCTCTCTGATTTGCTTTTCAATCTTGCTTTATTGGGCCAAAAATTCTCATTTTCTTTTATATTTTTGAATTTTGAAAATACCATCACTCTTACAATTATGTTTTTATCGAAAAAAATGATTGAGATAAATTGTTTCACGTTTCACGTGATACAAGAAATCATACTTACAATTTTTGTGTCTTGGAAAAAAAATCCACCAAATGTTAAAAATGCTCCCCCTCTTTTATTTTCCATTCAGAACAGCTGGTTAACGAACTTGACTTGTCTTTTTGGTCCCTCAAAATGTGTGCCAAAGGGCGATCCGACCCGATGAGTCTTCAAAAAGTTGTCGGGTATACAGACGACGACGACATATTTTTTTCTATTATTTTTCGATTGGACAAGTAGTTTTTGCTACATTTATAAGAAACCATATAAAAAATGAACTTTTGAATGATGGACCCAAGCTCAGGAGAAATCAAACAGACGTCAGTTCTTTACCAGGAAAATATCTTTAAATGTGTTATCAACTTCTTTAGCAGGATATGCACATTGAAAAAATGTTGGGTCAGCAGCTCGCTTACGCGATAGAGCTGCAACCCCACATGCAAAGAGCGCTGCTCGCCCGCAGCTTGGTGTCGATTTTCTCTCTTGTTTGGCACGCTGTGTACCCACATTGAAACAGCTGAAGCCCCGACAGGGTTGGCAAAGTAATCGTTTGGCACTATTGCTCACTCTAATGTAGGGTGGCCTCTGCAGCAACCGCAGTGGTTGCGCTTCGTTCCCACTAGGAAGACAGCTGCTCACCCAACATTTTTCAGTGTAGTTTTAATTTCAATCACGAAAAATAACTATAAGAATGAAATAATAAATTTTTTTTTAAAAATGACTCAAACCTAACACAGAAGATTCATAGAGATACCCGAAAAATATCTGTAAATTTGTTAGAATTTTCCCCATTGGTGGCGTAGTGTTTGTTTGAATCGTAAAAAATAAAATTGAACATTGGAAAATTGAATTTTCAGAAAAACTACACAACATGCGAGAAAATTAGGCAACAAAACTTCTCTACCGTTTCGGGCAAACTTTGATCGAGTGCACAGCATGAGACACGCGATGAGAATGTATTCGTTAAAGCCGGAGAAGCTTTATCAAAAGAGAATTCACACTCATTGAATGAAAGTAGTCGACATTTTGCTCTTGATTTTCACAAGCTTTGTATACAACTGTAGGGAGGTACAAAGACGCAGCGCGTAGAGCAAGGTAAATTGTAAACCGAGCGCGGAGCGCGAGGTGAAATACCACGAACGCGAAGCACGCGACGAAAATGTGCCCGCAAAGCGGGCAGATTTTGATTACATTGTAATCATTTGAAAAAAAATTATTCAATGATCTTAGAAATATGGCATTGTATACAATAGTTCAACCAAAAATTTTTGGAAAGCGGTAGAATTATCTATACAAATATCCAATAATGAGGCTCCGTTGACACAGGTATCGGAAACGTTGCCTCATTTTTTTTTATTGGGAACGAAATTCAGGTATTTACCGAAGTGTTTACTGACTGCTTAGTGCTTTTCATTGTTGTCAAAATTGGGGTCTGGTAAGGTCGGAGCTACATGCTCAAATCATTATCGCTTTTTCTGTATCTATACATAGGTAGTTGCGACGCATAAGTGTGATACCTTAAACTAGAAACGTTTGTGAAAATATATTTTACAACTGGATCGAGTTTAGGCTAAAACTTTTAGAATGTTTGTAAAGAGATTATATCCAGGAATATACATACAAAGCAAATTGTAAGACCCGACAGCGGGTCTGACAACATCAATTTGATCTGGGCAAGGTTCAGCCAACATCCTTTTTGTAGTCGTATATACAGGGTGATCCTCAACTCATCATATTCCTTGTATGTACGAATTCCTTGAGCAAAACTGACCAAAAAAGTACAGTTGCAAAATGTTGTACGATCAATATTTTTTGAACTATTGAGGGTTGTAAATAACCAATAAGAGCTCGCTATTCTCGACGGTTCATAAACATCCTGCGCGAACTCTGGAACACACTTCACTTCAATTTGATTGTCACGACTCTTCATGCATTGAAGTGAAGTGTGTTCCAGAGTTCGCGTAGGATGCTTATGCAGGCGCGAGAATAGCGAGCTCCTATTGGTTATTTACAACACTCAATAGTTCAAAAACTATTAAACGTAGAAAATTTTGCAAATGTACTTTTTTGTTCAGTTTTGCACAAGGAATACGTACATACAAGGAATATGATGAGTTCAAGATCACCCTGTATACCAGGTTTTGAGAAGAGCTAACATTTTCTATTATCTCATAGTTTTTTTTCATTTAAGGAAATAATTTCGAAAAATTATTGTTACAAAGAATTGAGCGCTCATAAATGTCCCCATTTTGGCTAGATAAAGTAACTAATGGAGAGCTGATGACCGATCTGCTTTTGGGATATATTCCCATATACATTCGAATCAATTATTATATATACGAATGCATTCAATATATATTTGGAGGTATTATATTTATTTAACTCATAAAACGTGATAAGTCTACTTTCTTGAAAAAATGTCTGTCTGTGTATGTTTGTTTGGAATTTATCACTTCAAAATTTATCGTCCATTCATTTTTAGCCAGGTAAAAAACTATAATTTACCGTAACACGTACAGTACAACGAAATCTGCGAATCTTACTGAGTTGTGACATTAGAGCATGGATTTTCCTGTAATGTTTACAGACAACCCTGTGCGATGGTCGGAATGTGCTTCCTAATTTACCTATGATTTGTGTATGATCTACAGGGAATGCTGTAAAACAAAGATGAATCAGTGAAATTCTCCCGATGTCAAGTGAATTTTGTCATTCGGTAGCGTATGTGTGTACGCAGATTGCAATCAACAAATTGTGGTTCAAAATATAGGGATAAGAGCTCGTATGTCAGATCCAGTATACAATGGCCTTTTTCCATTTACATTGAAGATCAAGAATAATTGAAATTGCACCATTTGAACAAAATACAAATTAAACGGGTCTGACATACTTACTCTTATATATTTTGAACCATCTCTGGATTTGTGAAATATGCTACTGCTACTCCTTTGGTTGGGACAAGAAACTGCTTGTTGGCCTAACCATCCGCATCGTGATTCCAATAAACAGATCTATTACACTAAAGTCACGTGACACCCTGGTAAAAGACCTGTGACTATGAACATATTATTAGGACCAAACTGACTTCCATCATGGAATAACAAGATCAATACGATGTTGTATCAATAATTCTTATTCTTTTTCAAACCTATTTTAGGTGCGAATCATTTTTGCATTTTTCTACTCCAAGAGTTTCAAATGCTCTGACATAAATCATTTTTCGAAATTAACAATATAGCAACATAAAAAGCAAGAAATTCATGTATCAGGTCATGACGTTGTACATGTTGCATTGGGACAAAATTATATTTTATAAGGAAAATATTTCTCAAATATTTTGAATGAAGCAAATAAGAAATCATATAAGTACTAAATTTTTTTCATCTTGATAGAATGACCTGGCCAACTTATCAAGCAATTTTGAAGCCTGTATAGATAATCAGCCGTAGTAACGATAAAGGTTTGTATTCATGAAACCTTTTGCTATGAGGGATAAAATCACTTATGCAATAATCATTCTAATAATAAAATAGTGCATATAACCAATAATATCCCTGATATGTATTGTTATGTCTGTGTGATGATGCAAGAAGGAGGGATAATTGATATTAATCACCACAGTATCACAATTGATCAATAAACAATCGGATTAAAATAAATTATACAATTTTCATGCAATATTGTTTTTAATCTAGAATTTTGTTTGATTACATTCTCATTTTCGAAATAGGTCATATCGTTATTTTCATTAGACTTGCTACTATCTACAGATTTTGTGGCGGTGAGTGTAGTTCGTTTAGAAAATGTTATAGCTGTCGTTGTTGTGGTGTTTCTCATGGTGCTTGTTGCGGCGGTTGTGACGCTTGTTGTGGCAGGTTTGGGGGTTGTTGTGGCGGGCGAAGCGCTTGTTGTGGTGGGTGAGGCGCTTGTAGCAGTGGATCTGGGTCTCCTGGTGGATATGGACCTCTAATCTCCCTCCTAAGTGGCTGAGGAAATGTCTCTCCTTGATACAACAGCCGCCATGATATAACAGATCGTGGATGACCATTATTATCTTGTTGATTTGGATTTCTGGACTGTACACTCAATTCTATAAAAAAATACAAAATGGAGTTCTTGTAAACTGGAAGAATAGGCGTTAGTATTTTCTATCGTTTTCAAGTTTTCAGTAATAATTTGGAAATCAGATCCTTAAATGTATAGATCTAAATGAGTTAAGATTTTACCAATTACATTACCAATTAATCGTTAGTAAAATCCAATATTATTATTTCAATACTGTTCAATACTGTTCAAAGACCATATTAAAAATCACAAGTTTATTTCAAACAAGTAAATTCATGAATTTATTTACTTATTTCCTAATGATTTTGGTTTCTAATAAATAATTAGTGAAAATTTTCTCCATTTTCTGGTAAGGCCTAATGTTAAACTGAAACTGCAAAACATTCTTTCGCCTAATCAATAGAAACTTTCTTACTCGTATCCCAAAAATTGTTTGGGAATATTTCTGTCCGCGAATGTTTAGGCAATTAATAATTTTAAATATTGAGACTAATTGGAGGAATCCGTTTCTAATTGTTAATATTTATGATGTAAAAAAAGTTTGGTCCTCCGAAAACACCACCGTTAGTGTTAAGAGTCATTGCGCGCACATGACCATCGGATCCTGGATGTCGATTAGTGGTGCGGCCTGATGCAATTGACAGAAATATCAAGCAAATCTGGCTCCGATATTTTGTTGAGTGTCTTCGCCATCAAAAAATGTCCCTAATAAAAGGCACTTAGATTTTTAGGATCATCAGACATGGCTAGCAGTGGACGAGCATTCAAACAAGCCTTCACTTGAAAAAGGAAGCTGCCTATTTCCACAAAAATTAGTGTCCTATCCCCGAGGGCGCATTGAATGAGATATTTAAAATATTTAACAGCGGCTTTCCAGAGTTCACTAAAATAAGGTTAAGCTGGTGGTTTAAGCAACCACTTAGTGCCATCAGTCCTCAGTCACTGGATAACATTTCGCATATCCCACGATGAGATACGAATCTCGTGTGGACTGTTCTAAACCCATTTGCCGTATAGTTGGGCACTACACTGTTATCGCGCAATTTGTCTAGCTTCGGGGTCGGGCATCAACGACCCTAAACAACTCACGCGACTGCTGGAACGTATACAGTGAGGATCATATGACCTCATTCTATTCGATTTCGTCCGTTCACGCATTGGCGTAGCTCTCATCTTGGATACTGTCTACTCTAAGTGTGCGTACGTCAGCAGCGGTTGGAAAACCTGCTTGATTCCAGTGTACTTCCGAGGGCAAAATACGAAAAAAACAGCATACAAAAATAGCAATATAACATTTACATGATTTATGGCCGCAACCCTCGGTGGTGCGAAGATGAATATTCTCAGCATAATCTGCATCAGTGTGTCGAAATTGTCTACTTGGGACTACAACGCATTGCTAGAAGATTTCCTATTAGTTGCTTAGATGTGGCTACCCTTGGACAAAGGTATAGCAGGCATAGATGGATGAAACATCTAACGACAGATCTGTTTTGATAACTACTCTGGTCCTTTTCAGCAAAGTGAAGAAGGATTTTAATTTGTTGCGGGAATACCCCTCGATGCACAATTATATGTAATACTTGCTGACGGTACATAATGCCAATGTGCCGATGAAAGCCTGGTTTGCATTACAGATACGGATTGAGTATAAAGGTCTTTTATCTTGTGGGATGTCCTTTGATCCAGTAGAGAGTGTTGGTTGAGTCGCTGCATAAATCTTCAGGAAAATCTGATCGGAATGCTTATTGAACATACTCCATGAAGTGAACCAAACGAACTGGTTCGTACAATTTTCTTTGATGTAAGACAACGAGAGATACATCAGATATTTCAGAGGCCGATCCTACAAGAAGGCAGAGAGCAGTAGCGTAAGCTTCGCGAAATCTGTGGAGTTTGTAGGAACCAGAAGACTGTCTTGATACTCTAGCCACCGATTGTGATACTTTTTCGTGAGAAGATCTTCCCTAGAAATCTTTCAGAGCCACAGCAATTGCATGAAGATTTTGGCAGTAATAATAACTAGGCTCAACCAACCTAAAGGATCGGAAAGTTGAGCTATTCGACTAAGAACTGACCGTTTCGTCACAATAAGGATGGATGCCAGTAGATCACAGTTGAATGTAGAGACATCTTTCTACGTATTCCAGTTGAAACCTTGAATTTGAACAGATTGCGGAGTTTGAAAAGACTTGAGTAGCGATGAAGCCGTATTTCCTCTTGGCATTCTCTTCATAATTGGAAGTCATTCGAAATAAGGGCGTCCCCTACTACTTACAGCTAGTTCATACTCTTGTAGCTTGGCTGCTCCTCTTTCACTATCATGCAAGCGCTCACGACGACTAATTTCTCTCTTTCTTATACACTTTCTTATACACTTTCTTATAAGAAGACTGCTCTATCAATAAAGAGATCCTCAAGGGAGAGTTGAGAAGGCCTTGTTGCGATTTTTTTTGGTCCCACGGAACAGGAATCAGAAGTTCTAAAATGCGCAAAATTTTCAAACCAATTCTTTTGATCTCATCATGGACTTGTCAGAAAATCAGAAGAAAACTAATCCTTCAAAACATGAGAAGGCATTGTGCATATAATGCATATTTAGTGACAGAAGTAGAAAAAATCCCGGCGTTTTATATAATATCACCTTCACAAAGTATATCAACAAACAAGTTAAGGTTTCTGTTACTTCGTCTATTGTCACAGTATAGGAACCTAATCAGTTAATTTATAGCACTACAGCGACAACTCCAGATTCCGATTGTGCAAATGCTAGGAAGGGAGGAGGATGCTTGCCTCAGGTCTCCCTTGGATATAAGTATATAAAATCTTCGAAACAACTAGCCCGCACGTGGTACGAGTTATTCACATCTGCTGGGTAACCCACGAAACGCGTTATTTGTCTTTTTTTAGGCTCAACAAATATGTCGAAAATCTCTTATCATAATATTAACATTTTATTACAGAAAGATATTTTCGTTGATCCATTGTTTTCTCTAACGAAGCTTGATTTTCAATCATTTTCCCTACCTTCTTCTCTTATGGTATATCTTATCTTTTGCTTTATATCATTCAAGTTTCTTTGTTGAATTTATTTTCCTGTGAATAAAAATCTTCTTATTATGACATTTCGAAGCGTAAATATAGATAATAATCCATCAGAGAAATCAGGTGTTTTCCTCTTTTTTCTTCGTATCGTGTTAAGTTTTTAGAAAATGATCAAGACAAAGAAGACGTATTTCTTGAAGATTCCTGTCCAATTTTTCCTGGAGCATTTTTCTTTGAAAGAAATATTTCTCCAGAAAAAAGTGTTTAGTTTTCAAAATTCTGGAAGCAATAAGAAAAGTACCATTATTTTGGCCGAAGGATACTATCATGATTTTTTTCAAGGTCCAAAAGTAAACTTCCACGGCAGTGGGAAGTCAAAGTTTTGAGGTAGCACATATGGAAGATTATACGCGTTACTAATATATGGTGGCCTAGTTTTGTCTTATTTATTAGATAAGATTCAATAAGTAATTAGGAAAACTTCCATAAATTTAATTCCGAGAATTATTGAGCATCTGAATGTTGAGGAGTTCAAATTTTTAAAATATTTAAGAAACTGTTATCGTGGCGATTTTCAAAAACAAATAAAATCGACAATTCAAACGGAAATGACGTCAAAATTACGAGTTTTGCAGCAGGATAGATCTAAAAGTAGTATTACGTGTTTAATTATTGTAAAGAACAGAGAAAAAAATTACAGTTGTTCATCGAAATTAATTAATTGTTTAGCATTGATAGATTGATACATGCCGACAAGATTTCCACTCAAAACCTTACACTAGAATTTTTAGATGCCTAGCTTTTCTCGAGATATCTTTAGCTTTTTGCTCATGACCCCGAAACCAGAACATAGGTCCCTAAAAATTTTATGCGCGTTGAATCGAAATCCGATATTACAATTGCTCTATAGCATCTCAGGATTTTGGGGATACGAAATCTCGCTTATCTGGAATCTGTGGTCAGAATTTGCAAATCCAAGGTCGCGGATCCAATGTAACAAAAACCAAAGTTTTCTTTACTTTCAAGTTAGGATATCTTAAGAAGCAATTCTGAATGCAGATTCAAATTAAGCACGCCCGAGACCTCCAGAAATGTATAGTCTGGTATTTGGGTTTTGAGGGACGAAAAATGTTGTCGGCCTGTGTTATTTTTCTATATACTCACGGAATGAATCGAGGAAAACCAGAAATATGAGGAATAAAGTGCTCATAAAGATCATCATTTTAGCAAGACAAATTCACTGATGTAGAAGTAGTATGTATTAAGATCTATATGTACTAAACATCATGCAATGAATTATCACAATTTCGCAATTTTCTATATGAAATTTTTTATGTGCAGAGCATACAAGTTGAGATAAATACGTATATCGGTAAAAAAACAAAGCAATATTTAGAAATGCGGAGCGAGGGGAAACGTAACGGAACGTAAGAAGGAACTAAAGAAAAACGGAAAAGAGTGTTTCGAAATTCAAGTATCGTTGGGAAAATTTATCGTTGTGTTCTGAAGAGTCAACAATTCTATAAGATTAATTTTCCTTCTTGACTGATGAATATTCCTTGGTCCGAAATTCAGCTTTCGTTTAAATTCTTCACCTTTGGCTTGCAAATTCATCCCTTCTGGTGAAAAATTTATTCTCTCTTCCTGGTAACAATATATGTGTCTCCATTATATTCTCCTTAGATCCTCGTGCGTTCCGCTTGTAGTACAGGAACAGAGAACACTTCTATGTCAACTTTAGGTCTTGATGAAAAGTGATTTGATTCTTGTGAATAAGAGGTTCTAAAATGAAGTAAATAATTGCTTCCAACTCCTTTTTTTATAAAACGATCGTTCCGAGAAAATAACCCTCGCACTCTGGAAGAGCTATGGCTTTCTCATGGAATAAGTCAATCAGGCCGGGAAGTGGGTTCGACGCGGCGCCGAGGTTTTTCCTGGCGCCGCGCAAACCTGCTAACCCTGGCCTTCTATTAATTTATCACCAATAACTTTCTTTTTCGAACCACTTAACCCTTCTCTCTCTTCTCCTTCACGCTACTTTTATAAAATAACATTGTGTAGCAATGCCCGAATGGGTAACACACATCAACTTCTTCCAGTCAGATCATTCTTCGGGGAGATCATATATCGCGAGCGCGCAGACGACGCGGCTTCGCCGCGCCGTCTGCCTACACCCGTGCATTGGATCTCACAAGAGGGGGCGATGGTTTGGGCCCCCTCATCTCCACACTTTTTTTTTGTAGAGGCAGTCTATCCTGGTCTTGGGACCAGTATGAAACACCCTGTATTAGGTGTGAAATAAGGGTTCCAACGGAATTGACCCGAGTGCCCCTAATCGAGCTTCTACACACTTTTCTTCCCCCCCGCCCGCTGGAAAATTACAGCAAACGGATCTTCTTCTTCCCACCGTCCGCTGGTAAGACACAGCAAATGGATCTTACCCTCTCTCCGCCTGCTGGTAAAACACAGCAAGCGGATCATAACCCCCTTCTTCTCCCTCCGCCTTCTAGAAAATTACAGCATGTGGATCTTCCATTTGCTTCCCTCCCCTACCACCTACTGGTAAACAGCAGTAAGTGGATTCCCCCTCCACCTCCCGTTTCTCACAGTACATAATATGACCTAATAAACTCTCACCTAATTTAGGCTCTTATCAATTGGCGCCCAACTTGGGGCTCGGAAAAAATAACCACGATTCACAATAAAATTGCGACGCTACCCTCGACTAAATGATGTCGAGCTTACCGACTATGCTTAGCCGATCCCCAGACTTCATGCCGCTCAGGATGTAGACTCTCCAGAAATACGCCACTCCCGGGAGTGGCCGAAAAACACTCGAAGGCGCCTAACACTTCTCACACCAGACATCAGTCATCGGAGTACCCGCAAGACCTCACCTGAAGAAGCCAAACAGCGAACATGGGACGGTTTCGCTGTTAAATACCTTGTCAATACCATTTTCCTTTCCCAATCTTTCACATGCGAACAAAAAAACTGTGCTCTACGCACTAAATCAGTGTTAGATTGTGCACCAACCAGGCTACATTCAACTACCACACCGTCTGCACATTCTATGCAGATAGGAGGCGGTCGAAACTCTGGCCAACCAAGCATTCACGCATAAAGTAAAAATGCTGACCTCCCAAATGACCACCACCACATTAGTGAGGCATCGCACAGTGGTTCCAAGAGCCCGAAAAGCCGGCCAAAAATCAAGTCGTGAGTAAAAATGCTCGGAAGCCATTGATACATATGTTTTTTGGGTCAAGGAATTCAAATCTGGTATCAAAATTTTAAAAAACAAAATGGCTGACACAAAATGTCGTCCGAATTTCTACAGTTAGTGTGCTATCAAAATAAAAATTGATAAACATGGGTTTTCTGGGTCAAGGGATTCAAATCTGGTATCAAAATTTTGAAAAACAGAATGGCTCACACAAAATGTCGGCTTGATTTCTACAATATGTGTGCTATCATAGTATAAAGTGATATACACGGGTTTTTTAGGTCAAGGAATTCAAATCTGGTATCAAAATTAAAAAAAAATGGCTGACACAAAATGGCGGCTGAATTTCTACAAAACTCCAAAACATGAATTTATTTGAGTAAACTTGTGTTGTACATTTGAAAAACAAGGTAAATTTCTTTATCTGAACATTCAGAATCGCTGTTCTCTGCAGAAAAATTAGTCATCGGCGCACATGCAGATGATGGTACTAACAGTTCCAAAACTTTTGGAGAAAGCGAGTCGCTTTTTTTGGATCGCATTTTCTGCAAACTTGGTATTACTAGATCCGAAGATGCCGGGATCCTCTTGAAAACGTCTTCCATCGTTTGCTTCCGAGAAGATTTTCGCGCAGAGTTTCCGCGAGATTTTTTAATATCTTTTTTCGGGCTTCCTGAGCATCTTCAGATAATTGTCCAATGGGTCAAGCAGCCGCATTAATTATAGCATGTCCATGAATCAAAACAATATGCACGGATGTAATCTTTTATGCTCCTTTCCCTGGATACGACAAATTCTGTTGGAAAAAGCATTTTCTAGACTTTGTATTTGAACTTTCAATTCACATTGACGAACGTCCTTTGTAATGGCGAAAATTTCCAGGCGAGTGATTTAAAAATCGTTCTGTTGTAGAAATTTAATTATTAAAAATTTTATAATTCATTATATTTAATCCCTTGCAGTAAGTAAGAAATGTAATTATATTAATTTTTTTATTAGAAATAAATTTCTAATATCAATATTCCGAAATACTCCCCGCACGCACACGCAAAAACACAAATAAGCGCGCACGTATGACCGTACGCACACACACAAGCGCACACATACACACGCAAACACATCCAATATCCATTCATATCCCTGACCCTATGAGAGGGAGTTTTGTGATTTTAAACTGAAACTTATAACATTTTCAAGTCCATTGATCTCGAGCAGATCTCGAGACGCTCATGTTGGCCATGCACTCGTGACACAAGCATATGGATAAAGAGCCAAAGTGCAGATAAGAGCAGCTAATTTTTGGCATGAACCTAGCGGACACAATAACTATCGATTACATAATGCAGTGAAAGTGGTAGGAAGTGGTAGTTTTTTTGTAGCTCTACAGTTACGCGAATTTTCATGTCATGTGGTGAAAATGACATGATGTACGTGGAAATATATGTTATTCATTTTAATAATACCAGAAAGCGTTCTGAACTTACCTGAGGGGTCCCCTACCATGTTGTATGATGCCTATTTCCACTTGCAATAATTTATTTTAATAAGTAGCACTCAATGAAATCGACGCTCGAAAAAGCAGAAAACACAGCTGTTCAATGAACTATGACTTTGGGTACTCCTGCAAGGTAGGCAACCCGATATTTGGTGCTGTCGTTTCCGTTTCTGTATCCGCAAAAGCCTTCTGTATAAAAGGAACATAAACTAAACATCGAAATTGATAATCGATTTTTTTATTTTGGGCCAGCTTTTTGGGAAATCGGGACCACTGTGGCATCGACGAGAGAAGACGACGCTGCACAAGCACATCTGAAACTCCAGGAAAGTGACCTTCACATCTTGTGGTCAGGCCGATATACACCTACACCTGTGATAAAGCACTTAGCATATCATGCACATTGCACACTATGATGACAGACGACGCTGAACAAGCGCGCCCGGTATACCTAGTCACCCATATTCAAAACACTAGGGTACAACCAATTTTTGCAAAACGAAATTGGTCATCAACCGGGCACACGCAACCGGTGTACAACCGATTTTCTTAATTTAGTTTAGGGAAATTGTAACTGAACAATTTGGAATTTGATACTCCGAGATTGTAGTTCAGAACAGTGAGGAATTATGAAAATAATTGAACAAATTCTAGTCTTCAAAATGAGAACATTTCGGAACTGTACATACGACAATAGTTTATTTTTATCCTAAATGTTGAAAATTTTTATCCTTTCAAATTCAACTAAACGAAAAAGAAATCTGAAAGGCTTAAAATTGTTCAATTCAACACATTCGAAATCATGGCGATCTTGTTGAATGATTGAAAATTGAATTTGATTGAAAAGGAGATTTTTGTGATGAATTCCTAATGTACTTTGGGGAATTAGAATGTCTTGAAACAAGAAGTAAAAAATTATGTTAGTCGAAATTGGAAAGGATCACAATTGAACTATCTAAAATAAATACAGCAGCTATTTATAATTTTTCAAATTTTTAAATTTCAATAGAAATTATTGAATTTTTAAGAGCAAAAGTAACCAATGAAAGATTGACACTCTTTGAAAGATTTGAATCTGCTTAGAATTTTCAGATGTATCAGGGATTTGAGTCAAACAAAGTTGTAATGATCATAATTATTTGTAATTTGACATTTTTTCAGATTCAAATGAGTTCGAATGTGCTTAGATATTCAACTTGTTGCAGTTGAATTTCTTCTTTCTCTAACAGAGAGTCTATAATATGTCCGATTCGAAATAACTTTATCATAAAAGTTTGTTTAAAAAAAATTAGAAATATCCATATCAATTTGTCGATTTTTTTTCTAAATGGATTACAAAGGAAAAAACAGAGCTTTCTTTTTAGCCGAAAATGGATAGAAGAAGGAGGCGATTTTGTAAAGTTTTTACTTGGACTTCCAAATCATTTATATATTTTTTTATATATGTTTTATATATATCATTTATATATGAATATATCATTCATATATGAAAGGAAACGCCTGATCTCCATAATCCATAATCGAAGAAAACTGCTGAGCTTTCGATTAGGACCTGAAAAAATAGACAAAAATACTAAATTTATTAGAAAGATGCACACTATCAATAATTGAATTTGAGAAATGCCTATCTAATAACGATTAAAATAAGCTTAAGGTAGTTTTTATTCCTATAATCGAATAGCTAGAAGAGAATCATTATTTACATAATTTTGCGAATCAAAAACGTACACAAATAATATGCTCTGTGATGTCACTTTGAATTTAAAAAATGATTGTTCCTTATGAAGAAGTTCGAAACCTATAAAGAACATTTAATTTACAATTCTTTCGAAATAAATTTCTCCTCACTGTCGTTTCTAACCAATTTATCAAAAACGGGTAAATTTGATCTAATGATGGCCATTTTTTGCGAGTAAAAATTCTTCACAACTCAACTGTTCTTCATTCAGAAAGTAAACTTTTCTATGGTTCACGTCGTTTGAAATTTTTTTAGAAAAAGAAAAGCTTTTTCAAGCATATTAGTATAATATTTTTTTCATATTCTTTATCCCCAGAAAAAAGCCATGATTCATTTAAATTGAAACATTCTTCGAGAATTGGTATGAGGCGACAGTAAAAATAAATTCGATCACATAAAATGTTCCTGAAAATATTATTTTCCGTAAATTGGAAACTTTTCCTGAAGAAATCGCATTTTTTTCTTCCAGAAAACTGGACAAATAATATGATTTCAATTATGAAGATAGAGAAAAGATAGTGACTCCCCCTTCTCTCAGACGATACGCCATTCCACGGCGCAGCAGTATTACGCACACAGTCACCAGATCGAGCCGAGTCCCCTGACCAGTCCACGGATGAGCTCTCACTAAAGCTCATGAATAAAATCGATACCTCAACATTGGACACTCAATTGATGAAACATGCAAATGAGATCAGAACCAAATAAATCTGGAAACTAGCAACAAGATTAGGATTGACAGGGGAAGTCGGAACGGACTATAACACCCCTAGCCAATCAAAAAAAACCTTGTAGAGGAGAATTATACACTGATGACAAGGACACAGAAATAGAAGAGTTTAAGAAGCAGCGCCAAAGAAACGAAGAAATGTTGAGAAACCGACAGCAAGAAAAAATAAATCTCACGGAAACTAAGAACAACACAATCATACCTACAAGACGCATTGAAATGATCCCGGCCAAAGACCTTATCAGAGTCATTATTCTCTCACACGGCCAAGGCGACATGGGCGTGGAGACTTCATCAAAATCGTCACCCGGATAGGAACACAGTGATCCCAGCCACAACTCCTGCTTGACATACTAGCCGAAAGTTGTACGAGATGTTGAGGCAAAACCTCAAGCAAACCAGTTTTATTTTATCCACAAAGAGCAAACTCGAACCGCGCAGAAGAGGACAAACGGGAAAGGTACAAAATTTCTCTATGCGATTTGAATAAATACCAACAAACTCTTATATGCTGTATAAGCACAATCTCCTACGTACAAAGACGAAAAGGAATCCGAATAAAAACGAAGAGAAAAAAAACTTTAACAGGTACCTATTAAACCCATTCAAAGAAATAGGAGTATAAGTCCGGTCGAAGAGTCCAACCAATAAAGCAGAAGGACAAAAGGATGCAACAGAATACGAGATTTGGTTAAGACATGCTCTTCCTACACCCGGACCCTCACCTAACTCCATACCTTGACCTACACCTCCCGCACGCCAGAAAGTTTGGGCATCAGATCATTGAATCAAACCATACCTTTAGCGGAAAGAGCAAAAATGACGTGCCGCAAATGCAGTAAGATTAGACGCTACGCATCTCAATGCCACCAGAATAAGACAAAAAAATTTCCAACATGGCCAATATCCAGAAAGACCTTCACAAGTAAGGAATATATTAAACCAGGACCTAGAACCATCTCAGGGAGAAATACCTTAGGAAAGAATGGAGGAATCAATTCGGGGTTCTTGGATTTGTGGAATACCTGTGTGCCTCAAAGGCATGCTCCTCTGCGGAACCATACACGCGCGATTGCTGTGATAGAAGTTAATCTCGGTAATGTTCAGGCCGGACGCAGTTTTTTTCGAGCTGTTCCTGGTCTTCCCCTGTTCCAACAGGCTCCTCCTTTCCTCGACTGGCAAGCTTGAAGTTGACCTGTCCAAGGTAGTAGAAGGGCTTACAGTTGGTGGCTGTGAGAGCCCTCATCTGCGACTCAGGAATCTGCACAACAAGGAGCCTTCTAGAATCCCCTGCAGGGACGTTATCCAGAGGCCGCTCCTGTCTAATGATCCGATATGACGATGTCTTAAATGGGAGGTTGTGTCCCTCCAAGCGCTACAGAACCACAGACGGATCTTCCGGTTTATCCGTAATCCACGCCAAAACCTGCAGCTTTTTATAGAGCAACTCAGCTCCATCCACTGTAATATCGGGACTCTTCCAGGGCCTTGTCTCGTCTACCAAATTTAGTAGCCAATCTTTGGCTGCAGGTTTGACAGCAACAAATAAAAAGACCCCTCCCCTGCAGAAGGAGGTCTCGAAACTGGGCCACTGATTTAGAGGCACCCTCTCGAGTAACCCCAGAGTGGCCTTCTTGGAGAGTTCGAACTGCTCAGCTGTGAGCAACAAGTCCGGGTAGTTTGCGTCCACCGTTTCCGCTGTCAGGGGCGTAGCTCTATGGGCAGCGGTCAGCCCTGCCCTTGACGACACTCTGTTCGCTGGCTGCTGGCCTGACTTTCGCCCCTGAGTAGGGTTAGCCCCTGATCTTGCTAACCCATACGTGTCTTCTGTGACTAGGTGATGGTTGACAGTTGAGTCCGTCGGTGCACCGGCCTCCGTAGCAGACCTTGCAGCCCGCTGCGCTAGCCTCTCCAGGTGCCGCCTGATGTTGGCTAGCTGGAGAGCAAGATAGAAGGAAGCGCTGGACCCATTCAGGCCTAACCCCTCCCCTCCCCTCCCACTACCACCACCTCATCATCTTTAATATCGTTGAAAGAAGAAGAATCCATACTGACCCCACGAGTAGCTAGGGAAAGAAGGGTGGCAGTCCCTGCAGAGTCCTGTATGCAGGGGTTGGGCTTCTTACTCGAGGATGGTACCTGGTATCCCCAAGAGGCCGTTAGGAACCTTTGTAGCTTCTAGGTGCCAAAGTGCCGCTTGGCACGTCCACTCTACTCCCGCGGCTAAGGGTGGTGATCTCAATGAATTCGTGGACCACAACACGAACAAAGGGCTGTTTTATTAGTCACTGTGCAGGCCGTAGGTCAATTCCCGTACCAAACCCAAACTGGATAAAAGTCCGGGGGGGACCTCGACCCAAGGATCCAGGAAACCCGTGTAAGCTAGGCTCTTTCACCCTACTTTCATAGAGAAGTTAAGCGTGTCAGGAAAGCACGTTTATACGGATTTTCTCTTTCGGGCAGGAGAGCCCGTTTAGAGGGGCCCTACATACATATCCATACACGTTCAGGCCGAGGTCCGTTTGACCCCCTTGTCCCGCATGCCTAAGCCTTCTGCGCAACAATAAGGTATTGTAGCCCCTAGGCGAATTATATTTCGAATACATTGGAAACTTTTGAATTATGTACCCATTTTTTCTAATCAGTAGATAAACAGATGAATTTTTTTCTTTTTTTAATCAACTCCTAAACATTCCCCACTTTTGATGAGAGGTTGTACTGCAGATGATAAACTTTTCTGTAGAATCTCAATTGCCATGAAAAATTGGGCGAAATTTGGAAATAAAAAATATCCACACTGTCTATCGATACTAGCAAAATACTTTATATGTGTAACTCCTGTCGCCACCATAAAAAGTTCAAGACTGAAACTTTGAAAAGTGGACTATCTTATCAAGATCGAGTTTGAAACATGGAAAGTTCAATTCAAAAACCTTTTTAATCCAAATAATTTTTTAGTCAAAGCGATTTTAATCTGACATTTCAGCATTCGCAAACTAAATTGAATGTTTCAAAGTAAAAGTTTCTACAAGTCTAGAATACTGAATGTTTACTGCATTCAAAAAAATCAAAATTCAAGATCAAAATTTATTCAACAGATTTGGCTAGGGTCAAAAGATATAAATTGCATAGTTCTCACCACTCGAAAGTTTCGATTATAAACCCTTAAAATTAAAAAATTCAAACAAAAAGTTGGAAAATCAAACGAATTCAAACTTCATTTTGATATACAAGAATGTGTGATTATAGAAAATTATGATATCTACACTTCTTCATAATCAAACACCCGAGAATCTAAATTATTTTGAATTAATTTGAATTAAATTAAATTTAAATTATGTTGTAATCATTCGAAAAAATATGATTCAATAACTGAGTAATTATAGGTTCCCTTGCGTTTTCAGAATAAGATATTCAAAATAATAATCTCTGGAAGCCATTGGACGTGAGCTTATTGAATCTGAGAAAACAATAATAGAGATTTCTTCTTGATTGACTCCTATTGTGGAGAAAATGTTTCACAATACTATCTCAGGAATACGTCATAGCATAGAATAATTCACCCCAAGAGGTTTGGAAAGCGGTAGAAGTATCTTTTCAAATATCCAATAATAAGGTTCCTTTGACACAGGTATCGAAAACATTGCCTCTTTTTGCTATAGGAAACAAAATTCAGGTGTTTAGCCGAGGGGCGAATCACTCTCGAATCAGTGTAACTATTCACTGTAAATAATGACAGCGATACGAAATTCGTTACTTAGAAAGATCAGTTAAAGCGAATAAGGCGTGTACGTTCTCTTTAATGTCAATAACGTTAGTAAGGTGGACGTTAAATTTTAACGTTCACACTGAATTGGGAGTAAACGCGACTCTTTGCGTTTACGAGTCAACGTGACGTCACGCGGCACAACAGTCAATCAACACGGTATTTTCCGTATGAATAATTGCAGGTGCAAATAGAGGTTCCTCTAACACACCGGTCGCGATTTATCTAAAATATTATCGATTATTGCATCGTTAATATTTGTTTCCTATTGTCGGGTCTTATCTTTGTCTCTCAAGGGGATACAAAATGTATCCGTATTTACACAAACAGTAGTTTTTGGTTATCGGCTCTCAATTTTACTACGGAGACTATAAAAACCGGATAATTTTAAAGCTCACGAAAAAAAACGGAAATGGCTGTTGGCAATGACTAGGATAGCCACTGGAGACACCAGGAAGAAATAAAGAGTTTCTTTTAATTTCATTTTTCATCAAATTTAATTTTGATATCAAATTAGGTTTTGCATATTTTCTTGTATATTTTTCGAGGAATCAGAATTCGGAGACAGACTTAGAAATCATGTTCCGAATCGAAGTTTGTTTGATTAAAAAAAAAAAATTTATTTGCAAACAAGAAGATGAAAAACAATATTTTCTAACCGAATAAAGACTGTAATTTCAATAAGATACTTCAGTTTTCAACTAAAGTGACAAATCTCAAGGGGAAATAATTTTTAACCAAGAAGTTTAACTTTAACCAAAAAATTAAAAAGTTTAATTTTTTATAGAAAAAGATTAACTTTCGACGAAAAATATATTAGTTGATATTTCAATTGAGCAAAGATTTCAACTTTGATTCGAGAAACTCAAAATTTCAAAAATTATGAATTTCTTACGAAAATGATGTATTTAATATTATAACAGATAAATATTTCCATTCTGAATCAAAAACGGTTGAATTCAAGGAAGAAAGACGAAGTTTTCACAAAATTTTTTGAATCTAAAACTTTTATGGTTCAAAATTTGAAACCTAGGAAGATCATTTTCAACTAAATAGTTCTATTTTCAATCCACGAAGACAAATTTTTTAAAGGCAGTAGAATTTTTGAACAAGTATTCCAATTTTTTAGAGAAAAGTTGAAGTTTTGACCGAAGTAACATGCCTCAATAAAAATATAAAAGAATATATTGCATTTGTCATCAAATGTAATACAACAAAATATGAGAAACGAATGTTTCATTTAAAAATTTACTCCACTCGTCAGATTTATGAGAAATTCTTTTCGATTGAGAAATTTGTTTGAATAGAACATTTTCTTTATTTTCTTGCAAATATTATTTTGCCTGAATCCAAGTCGAAATTCTTTACATCTATAAATTTCCTGTTCCGAATCAAAATTTGTCTGAATTCAACAAAAAAATTCTTTTTGAATAGTAATTTGCCAAAATATGAATCTTTCCTTTTCTGAATTCTTTGAAATTAATTTCCTTTCCTCTCTCAGGTTTGGAATTCTGATTTATAAGAGTAAAATCGAAAAAAAAAATCCAAAAAGCCCCAGAAGATACGCAGAATGTTTGCGAATAAAATCTATTTATTAAAATTCGCAAAAAAATCATTGGTTGAAAAAGTCTCATGTACGTGGTAGAAAGGGTTGATTTTTAATTTTAAGGGTTCGTCCGCGAAAATTATAGCTTTGAAATTCGCAAAAAGATGATTTTTTGACAAAGGCATATGTACGTGATACAAAGGGGATGATTTTCGACATTGGGATTGAACCAAAAAATGAGGGTGGGTATTTTCGAGGAGTCCAAAAATCAGGCACTACATTTGGGCTTTGAAATTTGCGAAAAGAATATTTTTTGATAAAGTGGTACGTGGTACAAAGGGTTGATTTTCAACATTAAGGGTTTGAGCCGAAAAATCACAGACTACATCAAGTTTTTAAAATTCGCAAAAAAAATCTTTTTTAGACAAAGTCGTATGTACGGGTTATGAAGAGGTTGATTTTCAACGTTGAAGGTTTGAGCGCATAAATCGGGTTAGGTGTTTTTTAGCAGACCAAAAATGAGAGACTTCATTGAGACTTTGAAAATTGCAAAAAAAAACATTTTTCGACAATAGGGGTTGATTTTCAACGTGAAGGGTTAAGACGGAAATTTTGAGTTGGTATTTTCGGGGAGCTCAACGATCACAGACTCTATCAAGTTTTGAAATTTGCAAAAAGATTAATTTAGACAAAGGCATATGTTCGTGGTACGAAGGGGTTGATTTTTGACATTAGGTTCGAACAAAAAAATCATTGTGGGTATTTTCGATTCAAATTTTATGGAGGGGGGTGCTTTTGGTACTTGAGAGTTGTTCCTTGAAACATAATAGCAGATTTAGAGCCCAAAATTCTGGTGTAATTGGATTTTTATTATTTTGTATATTTGGATGTGAAAGTGCTAGATTTACGTAAGGTTGCACCTCCACAAGAAAACTACTTTTTTTGAAAAAGTTGAAGGCCAAAAAAGTTTATACAGGGCACGAAAAAAATCCCAAAAGAAGACCAAAATTCTGAGCAATGAAGAATTTTGAAATTTGGTTCTGGGGGTGTTAAATTATTGGACCGTCGAAAGTATTGATTTGAAGGTTAATTATAATTATTTCATCGAGCTGTAAGTCAGAATTATTCGTCCTCGTTCCAAAAAACGAATTCTATATATTTACGAGTTAGTTTATACAGATATATTATTTATGGAAGGAACCATACAGGAAAATCGAGACGAAATTACTAATAGGAAATCAATCTCAAATAATTCCCCAAATATACGAAATAATGAATATAAGGGCTCGTATGATGGCGAGAATAGAGTCACTGCGCGCGGTTACTGCGGTTAGTGTAAATACATATTGTAAAATATCGCTGCATAGTGCAATCAGGGTAGTCACAATATGAGTTTACGCGATTCGTAGTATGATGGTTTCAGTTGAAGCGAATGAGGCGCGTAAGTTCTTTTTAATGTAATAACGTCAGTAAGGTGGACGTTAAATATTAACGTTCACACTGATTTGAGAGTGATTAGCCCCTCGTGTTTACCAGTGTTTTCTCTGACTGGTTAGTGCTGTTCATTGTTGCCAGATTCCGGGTCGGGTAAGGTCGAAGCTACCTGCTCGAACTATTCATCGCCTATACAGTATGTGTATATCAATAGTTGCGGCGCATAGGTGTGTTACATTGATATAGAAACGTTTATACTGGATACGTAAACAAGTAGAAAAAGTCCCTCACCCACTTGGCGCATACGATATTCATTATAACAAATGGATGATTTCAGACATTCCTTAAGGGTATTGCACAAACCGACTCTGGAATTTTTGTACGCCAATGCATTTTCGCAGCAGACCGTATGTCTGCGCGGGGATGGCAGATAAATTTCGATTTCCCGCCAGAAATTTGATGATTATGCACAACTACGTCATTTATGAAACATTATCGCTGGAGGTATCCAATTCTAAAACTCCCAACTATA
>WSXT02240718.1:0-15641 GCA_011762715.2 Neuroterus valhalla
GGGCAGGAAAAGGGGAGATGGGGGGAGGGGAGGGGGGGGGGGGGGGGAGTTGAGCATTCCGAACATTTTTTTTTACTTTTTTTCAAGACTCAAAAATTATAAGTACGGTTTCTTGAAGTAGATGAAAAATGAAACAATTCATCCTCTTGACTTTTTTTATGAAAACAAATTTGGCAGAGTTATGGTATTTTCAAAATTCAAAAATACAAAAGAATATGAGAATTTATAGCTAAATAACGCAAGATTGAAAATAAAGTCAGAGAGATAAAATATTTCTTCTTGAAAGCCCTACAAGAACTTGAATACAACTTTTTGAATTTTCTTTAAAAATCGAAAATTCCCATTTTGATCGCACAAAAAATAATGGAAGCAAATCTGCGAACTCGATTACTTTCGAAAGAATGATCATATTCGATCGTGCTTTGGCACCTCTTTTGAGGGACCAAAAAGACAAGTCGAGTTCGTTAACCAGCTATTTTGGGTGAAAAATCATAGAGGGGTTGCATTAGGAAAATTTTTTTGGACTTTTTTTTAAGACTCATAAACCGTTTTTACGGTTTCTTGTAGTAGGTTAAAAAAGAAACAATTAATTCTCATGATATTCTTTGATAAAATCAAACTTGTCTGAGTTATGGTATTTTCAAAATTCAAAAATATAGAAGAAAATAAGAATTTTTAGCCAAATAACGCCAGTTGAAAAGAAAGTCAGAGTGAAAAAATGTTTTTTTTTGGAAGCCCTGCAAGATGGTGATTACAACATTTTGGATTTTCTCAAAAAATCTAAAATTTCCATTTTTATTGCACAAAAAGTTATGAAAAATAATCTGTGAACTCGATAACTTTCGAGAGAATGATCTTATACGATCGTGCTTTGGCACACATTTTGAGGGACCAAAAAGACAAGTCGAAATCGTGAACCATCTGTTTTGGATCAAAAATAGAAGAGGGGGAACATTCTAAAATAAATAAAAAAATTTTTTTGTCAGAGTTGTGGCATTTTCAAAATTTGAAAATATAAACGAAAATGAGGATTTTTAGCCAAACCACGCAAGATATGAAAAACAGTTTGGAGAAAAAATTTTCCTTTTTGGGAGCCCTCCATGATGATCTCCATAACTTTTCGAGTTTATTGAAAAAAATAAAATTCAAATTTGGTCGCACGAAAAAAAATGGAAAAAAGAAAGATTCATTTTTTGGTCAAACTATGCAAGCTACGGGAAAATATATATGAACTTAACTCGCGCACCAAAAAAAGATCTACAAATTTGGTAAAATTAACTTTTCGATAGGACAAGTAGTTCTTGTTTTGTTTATAAGAAACCATAAAATGAATTCATTTCAATCAGGAAAAATAACTATAAAAATAAAATATTAAAATTTTTGAAAAATTGACTAAGGCTAACACTGGAGGTAATAGAGAAAAGTTATTCAGCCCAAAAAAATATCCGTAAATTTGTTATACTTTTTTCCATTGGACGTGTAGTTTTCGTTCCAATCGTAAAAAATAAAATTGAAAATTGAATTTATAGAAAAACTACACAACATGTGAAAAAAATTAGGCAGCAAAACTTCTCTACCGCTTTGGATAAACTTTGATCCAGTGCGCAGCACGAGACCCGCGTTGATAATGTATTCGTTAAAACCGGAGAAGCTTTAACAAAACGGAATTCACACTCATCAAATTAAAGTAGTAGACATTTCGCTTTTGAGTTCACATGATCCATATAAAACGGTAAGGACGTACAAAGGCCAAGCGCGTAGCACGAGGTGAGATTACTATCGAGTGCGAAGCGCGAGATCCGTAAGACGATCGTATTCACGATCTTGTAGAGCTCCCAAGAAGAAACATTTTTTCTCTCTGACTTTCTTTCCAATCTTGCGTTATTTGGCTAAAAATTCTCATTTCGTTTCATATTTTCGAATTTCGAAAATGACACAACTCTGACAATTTCGTTTTTATAAAAAAAAAATCATGAGGATAAATTGTTCGACTTCTTACCTACTACGAGAAACCGTTCTTACAATTTTTAAGCCTTGGAAAAAAAAGTCCAAAAAATTTTCAAAATGCTCCCCCTCTTCTGTTTTTGATCCAAAACAGCTAGTTAACGAAATTGACTTGTCATTTTGGTCCCTCAAAATGAGTGCCGAAGCACGATCGAATATGATCATTCTTTCGAAAGTTATCGAGTTCACATATTATTTTTCATTATTTTTAGTACGATCAAAATTGGAATTTCCGATTTTTTGAGGAAATTCAAAACGTTGTATTCACGATCTTGTAGGGTTCTCAAGAAGAAATATTTTTGTTCCCTGACTTTCTTTTCAAACTTGCGTTTTTCGGCAAAAATTCTCAGTTTCTTTTAAATTTTTGAATTTTGAAAATACCATAACTCTGACATTTTATTTTCATCAAAAAAAAATCATGAGGATAAATTGTTTCACTTTCTACGTGCTACGAGAAATTGTACCTACTTAAAATTTTGAGATCTTGGGAAAAAAGTGAAAGAAAATGCTCAAAATGTTCCCCCTCTTCGATTTTTCCTCCAAAATAGCCGATTAACCAACTTGACTTGTCTTTGTGGTCCCTCAAAATGTGTGCCAAAGGGCAATCTAATCGGATTATTCTTTCAAAAGTTATCGAATACACAGATTACAGACTACATACTACAGACACAGACAGACACCTTCGTAAAGACCATTTTTTCTGTCATGATTACAACGAAAACTGATCGTCTTATCGAAACATAGTCAACAGTGAATTTGTAGATTTTTTTGAAGTGAAAAATTTTTATGAGTTTTTTTTTCGCATCGCGCATAGTTTTGCTGAAAAATAAAATTGTTCATTTTTGGTAACATTTTTCACGATTTAAACCAAAACTATGCATATTATGAAAAAAGTGGTCTCAAGAAAATTTTTAGATCTTTTCAGACTGAAAAATTTTGATGCCAAATATTTTTTTGCACCTTGCATCGTAAAGCGGAAATGTGCATTTTTTATTTTTAAAAAGCGATTTCTATGGATAAAACCAGAACCGTTCGTCGAAAGTGTCTGGGTAAAGAACTCGTCTTTTCTTTTCCATACTCAACAGAGTTTTTTAAAGCACAATCCAATATGAGCATTCTTTCGAGAATCATCGAGTCTAAAGATTACAGACTACAAACGCACAGGCATACACCTTCTTAAAAAATCGTTTTTCCTGACTCCAAGGGTTTCAATTCGTGGAGATTTCATTAAATCCGTCAAAGTCAATTTTTACAAAAAACCAATACCTCTTCATTCAGAATGAGAATGTAAAAATCAACTTACAGGTCAATACTCTGAATACAACTTACATTGCTCGGTCAACACATTAATTCTACTATATATCGTCACGTCACAACATTGACATCGAACTATCTTTTACCTTTGAAATCAATTCCTGCTGGTATCGCAAAAACATTCACAAGTTTCATTATCGGCCTTAATCAATTTAAGTACACTAACTGATTAGTAATACCTCATAAAAATCAACCTCTGACAACAAGGTGAAGAGATTGAAAAATATGTTCTTGAATTTTTTCTCCAATGGTTATCTTCATCACCTATCCTATCTAGCAATATAAGATCGGATTCCGCAACGCTTGAACAGTACCTAATATACCATGCGGAAGTTAATATTCCTGTGCGTTTTTCTCGTGACACTTCCTTCCACACTTCGTGGTTGCATTAGCCCTCACAAAATCAACAATGATTGGTGGAAAGACGCAATAATCTATCAAGTTTATCCTCGTAGTTTGAAGGATAGCAATGGAGATGGCATCGGAGATCTTAATGGAATAACTAGCAGGTTGACCCACATAAAGGACATTGGAGCTGACGCCCTCTGGCTCTCTCCTATTTATCCTAGCCCTCAGGTAGATTTTGGCTACGACATCTCCAACTTCACAGACGTTGATCCCCAATATGGTACTCTTTCCGATTTCTCGAACCTCGTAGATCGAGCGAAATCCTTAGGCTTAAAAGTTCTTCTAGACTTTGTGCCGAATCACAGTTCCGATGAACATCCATGGTTCAAGAAAAGTGTCCAAAAGATTAAGCCTTACGATGACTTCTACGTCTGGAGAAATGGCAAAATAGTAAACGGAGTCAGGGAGCCTCCTAACAACTGGTTGAGTGTTTTCAAAGGATCAGCATGGGAGTGGAACGAACAGCGTGGACAGTATTACTATCATCAGTTTGCACCGGGTCAACCGGATTTGAACTACCGTAATAAAGATTTGATGCAAGCCATGAACGACGTCCTGACATTCTGGATGGATAGGGGAGTGGAAGGATTCCGCGTGGATGCTATTCTTCATTTGTTTGAGGATGAAAATCTACGTGATGAACCAAAGAGCAACATTCCAAACGTTTCAGAAGATGAGTATCTTTTTCTCGAACATATCTATACAAAAGATCAAGAGGAGGTTTACGGTGTCGCTAAAGCTTGGAGAGCTCTTCTGGATGATTATGCAAGAAAGCATAATGAAGATGCTAAATTCCTAATAGTTGAAACAGCTGCAACCCCACCAATTATGAAGAGATACTTTGAAGTAGGAGCAAACCCATTCAACTTCGTATTAGTTAATGATCTGGGAGCATCATCTAAAGCTGTCGATTTCAAAAAGTTGATTGATAACTGGCTCAATAATGTTCCTGAAACTAACATCTCAAACTGGGTCACAGATAATCATGACAATCATCGCTCAAGTTCGAGATTTGGCATGAAGAAATCAGATATGTTGTCTATGTTGGCGATGACTCTTCCAGGCATCACAGTTGTCTATTATGGGGACGAAATAGGCATGGTTGATAGGAATATGACCTGGGAGGAAACTGTAGATGTAGCTGGTTGCAATTTAGGTCCAGACAAGTATCATCTCGCATCAAGGGATCCGGAGAGAACTCCTTTCCAATGGGATGATACGACGAGTGCTGGATTTTCTACCAATAATACTACTTGGCTTCCTGTTGATGAGAACTAGAAAACTCTGAATTTGTTAGCACAAAAACTTGCACCAGTTTCTCATTATAAAGTTTTCAAATCGATGTCAAGGATAAAGAAAAAGCTTCCTATTCTGAAAAAAGGGTCAGTTAAAGTTTCACTTATTACGGAGGATATTCTGGGAG
The DNA here is from genome assembly GCA_011762715.2 of Neuroterus valhalla. NCBI lineage: Eukaryota > Metazoa > Arthropoda > Insecta > Hymenoptera > Cynipidae > Neuroterus > Neuroterus valhalla. The sequence continues at coordinate 5,150 of WSXT02240718.1, forward strand.
TTGTGAGAAGACTGGAGGGTTACCCGCCGTTGGCTCTGCTGGTTAATATGGGAGAGAATGATGAGGTTATTGATGCCAATGCTTGGTTGAATATCCCTAAGGAACTTGTTGTATATACTGCGAGTGTAGACTCAAATATTGAAAGAGGTAGTAAAGTTGACACGAGTGCATTAAAGCTTCCTGGTTCAGCATCCATTCTATTGGCATCTAAGTCGCAGGTTTCTAGCATAATCAGTTATATGTGACTTTATTTGATCCTCTGATTGTAACTGTGAATTATAGATATATTTTTGGAAGGTTTTGAAGATTTGATACAGCTCTATGGTTGAATAAGACTCTAATATTTCTCAATCATGAGTCATCCATGAATTCCGTAGCACAATTTTTCACGCCCCCCCCCCCCCCCCGCTATATCATGCCTCTTTCCGACTTGTCCTGCAGTTCCATACTATTACGCTTCACTAGACTATAGGTTCCTTTCCTCTTTAATATGCTATGTCATTTATAGATAGACCCTTATCTAAGAAACGGTCAAGTTCTGCTAATTGATCAAGAAATTGAAAATAAATGTGGGCTTTCTTCTCATTTGTAAACAGTACATTCTTTCATTTTTTTATTCTGTTTCCTCAGAAATCCATTATTTCTTCTTGAATGCAATTCAGAAATAGTACAATTTTCAAGGAGAGAACAGACCGTACAAAGGATTGCAAAAATGTAAAAAAAAACGATTTTTCCAAAAATAAAATAAGTTTGCATTTTAAAGAGGTGAGATTAATTATTTAAGAACTAAAATCACATTTTTTCGTGCAGTTTGTACACTCTAGTCAATAAATGTATTAAGCGTGTCTTTCCTAACTTCTTAAAATTAAAAAAAAATACTTTCCCATTGGTAGTGTATTGTGCATTGGGGGATGAAAAAAAGGAATAATACGAGTGTCTTCGCAGTACCCGCGCGAGTGGACGGCCCTTCCTTATAACTGAGCTTCACTGCTAACATCATCAAATTCAACAATAGCTGGAAGGAAAACATATCTCCTTCTGCCTTCGAAAATTCATGCATATAATATAGTATTACCAAGAAAATATAGATTGGTTATTTTTTATATTGATATACATCGTCAGAAACACAGATTGCGCAGAATAAAAAAAAATCTTTTCCTATCTGCAACACCTGGATTTGTATGCATTCATATCATTTGTTTTTCAACTTGAAGAAATAATATTAAATGACGCATTCTCATAATCAAATACACCTTTCCGATAATATTGAGTTATTTAATCGCCAACATACTAGTTCAAAAACAAACAATCTGTAATATTCACTAATTATTTAAACATCACTGGCATGCATCAATTTTGGATTAATTTCTGGATTCTTTTTCGGAAGTGTGTGTGTGTGTCGGTTGTTGCACGTGGATAGTAATGTCTGCAGCAGCAATAAAAAAATTTTATCTCAGAAAGAAACAGAGTGCCTATCAATTTCTTTTATTTCAATCGACGTACAAAATTATCAGAATTGAGAATATTATGATTTAGACAAAATAAAGAACATGATGTCGAACGGGAAATCGATACTGAAAACGTTTTCAAATTTTTTTTGTTCCTGTATAGCATTCAAAGTCCTATAAATTAAGAGCTGCACCTAGAAAAATCATCAAAATTCACTGAGTTTCATCAGAATCTGAAGGTTTTTTATTTAAAAGTTGAGTTGGCTGTGCAATCAATTGCTTTGTGTATACTTTACAGGCATAGAAAGTCATAATTTTTTTGCAAGGTTTAGCAAAAGTCTCATGCCATTTATTCCTTACAAATTTACAATATTGTATACTGTGGGTGATTTTTAGGAACGAAAAAAAAACTAAAAACATTCTCGAAAGATGTAACAAGACTATATTTTCATTTTCTACATTCACCCTGCCACTTTCCCCTCATTGTTTCTTAATGGACAATCCTTATAGATGTTGTCTAAAAATTTCAGATATCTGTTTTTGAAAATAAATGCCTAGAACATGAATTTTGGACTAAAGAATATTTTAGACAAACAAAGTTACGGTAGTCGGAGTTTCCAACTTTTCTAATTAAATGCATATAAAACAGCTTGATTTCTCTTTTCAAAAGTTATTAAATTTTTTGTAGGAATGGGATTTCCTCAAATACCGAAACAATCAATGATACATCTTGATTTTGAGGCCCGATTTTCATTTCTGAGCAAGGGCCAAATTAAATCTCAATGGACGCCATAAATCTTCAATTGGTTTGCGAATATTATTATGAGAGGAATGGAGATTTCCCCCAATACAAATCCCAATCTTTATATTTTTTTATATATATGAGATAACTTCATAAGATAGTTTTCTACGAGTATATTTCGTATAATCAATTTGATAACTTTGACAATGAAAGATACTATCTCGTGACACATTATACACTAATCCAATAATCTATAAATGCAGGGTACCCATAATTCACGCAAGATTTGAATTTAATAATAAAAAGCTTTTTTTGCAATTTTTAACATATTTTGTCATCATGAAGTACATAGGGTAGGCTTATGTATGTGTATGGAATAGCGCATCGGACAGATGACTTTCCTGGTTTTTTACACATGCGCACTTTTTTGTCCATGAAAACCTGAAATAAATCTAATATTATGGAAAAGATTCCGCTCCTGTTTCCAAATGAACCAGCGGTGAATGCGTTTTTCGTTTAACAGACAAATTTAACACAGGCGCCCATTACATCACAAACTTGAACTGTGATTACCTCAAAACATCGTTTTTCTGAGGTTCGACTTCGAACTTGTCCCATTTGAAAATTTGTGGATTAATAGGAACGAAAACTTCTTTGACCAATTTAGAATACTTATGAGAGAAACCCCATGTGTGTAAAACCATAGTGACAACCTGTGACCTTTTTATTTGGACGTACACATAATGTGCAGTTAATTATGTATTCGTAAAAACATAGATTTTTCGGAATAAAAATGAATTGTTATAATATTATATTGTTATATTATATATTATTATGATAGTATCACACTAAATTTTTTCTCACACTAAATTTAGTATAGTATTTTTGCCCACAGGATATCTTTTTGATTTTTGGAATTTAAAAATCGAACTGATGACGTTAACCAATATAATTTCCTCTATGTACATATTCGAATTCTATCCTACAACTTTTCGTTACTCCTCCGAATGGATCCACTTATTTCATATTTTCAGTCCATTTTTCCAAACGAGTAACCTTCCATACAAGAACTTAAATGCCTAAGAAGTTTGAGATATTTTCACGAACATACAGACAGATGCATGTACAAATGCAATGTTGAATAATTATAGAAATACATTTGTAATTTATTTCATAATTATCTAAATAAAAATTGAATCACGAAGATTATTTACTTATATGACATTCACACATCCTCTAATTAATAAAACACTTTCATTTTCTCCCTTCATAATAATAACTCTGGTCAATATTAAATAAACTGAATTTTACTCATACTAAATTTATATCTACTTACTGTGCTCAAAATTAGTTTGCATAACGATTAATTAACATTTAAAACATTGAAAATCATTACAAAAAATATAACAGTTTCAAAAATTGAGATTTAGTTGTGAGAATAACAGACGCTGAACCTGGTAATTTAACAGAGTTGCCGTCAATGCTATCACCCATGTTAATTCCTGAACCGACACTGGCCGTATAGACTACCAACTCTTTTGGAATATTTAGCCAGCTACTAGCATCAACCACTGTATCGTTGTCTGACGTATTAATCAAAAGAATCACTGGTGACGTACCAACCAGTCTTCGCACAACTCCCAAAACGTCTTTCGTTATCAAATCTACATCGACAGATCCTTTCACAATATTGAGAAGCTTTTTCTTCAAAGCTGTCAGTGCTTTAAATACTTTGTAATGAGAATCTGGTACGACCTTTTGAGCAGCCAAATTAAGGGTTTTATAGTTCTCGTGAACAGGAAGCCAAGTAGTCGTATTGGTGGAAAATCCTGCGCTTGTCGTATTATCCCATTGAAAAGGAGTCCTTTCTGGATCTCTCGAAGTCAGATGATATTTCTCTCGTCCAGAATTGCAACCCCAAACGTCTTGCGTTTCCTCCCAAGTCAAATTTTTATCTAACATTCCAATCTCATCACCATTGTAGACAACAGTTATCCCAGGGAGAATAGCAGCTAACATTGTGATCATGTCTGCTCTCTTGGCACCGTACCTCGAGCCTACACGGTGTTGGTCATGATTACCAGTTACCCAATTCGATACGTTTCCTCTCGGCAAATTATTGAGCCAAGTATCTATATTTCGCTTGAAATCTACTGCAGATGAGTCTCCATTTAGCGAAGAAATGAACATGAAATTGAATGGATTGGATCCAGCCTTAAAGTACTTGAGTGTCAAAGGTACAGTAGTATATGCTTCGGTGATCAAAAATTTAGACACCGTTTTATGCTCTTTTTCATAGTCATCCAGCAACTTCCTCCACGTCGTCAGAACGTCGTAAGTATCGTTCTGATCCCTGGTGTAAATATGCTCGAGGTAATCATACTCATCTTCTGCAAAATTTGGATTATTACTTTTTGGCTCATCTAGCATTCGAGAGTCTTCAAGCAGAACATTAATTGCATCAATTCTGAATCCATCTACTCCTCTATCCATCCAAAATCTAAATACATCATTCATCGCCTTATTCAAGTCCTCATTTCGGTAGTTCAAATCAGGCTGACCAATAGCAAACTGATGCAGATAGTACTGACCACGTTCGTCATTCCACTGCCAAGCTGAACCCTTGAAAGTACTTAACCAATTGTTAGGGGGGTTCCTTACTCCGTTTCTGATCGTACCATTTTTCCAGATGTAAAATTCTTCGTATGGTTTGATCCTTTGCACACTCTTCTGGAACCAAGGGTGTCTGTCTGAGCTGTGATTTGGCACGTAATCCAATATAAGCTTCAAACCAAGGGACTTAGCTTTGGTAACGAGTGTTGTAAAATCATCCAGAGTACCATAATCGGGATCTACATTCGTAAAGTTGGCTATATCATATCCAAAGTCTACCTGAGGGCTAGTATAGATTGGTGAGAGCCAGAGGGCATCCACCCCAATGTCTCTTATGTGCTCAAGCTTACTGGTGATTCCATTAAGATCCCCTATACCATCTCCATTGTTGTCTTTGTAACTTCTGGGGTAAATCTGGTAGATAACCGCATCCTTCCACCAGTCATTAGTAACCGACTGGACCGTCTGGAAACCAATAAAGGCAATGCACAACAACTTCCACTTTGACATCCTACAATTCTATCTCACTGCACGACTTGTGTCTTGAGCTTATATTACGTTTCGTGAAAAATAAAAATGTGTAGTATTCTAACAAACAATGATTAATCAGAATGCTTATGTAATTTGTACGATTGGCTGCATTTTATAAACACACAAAATTGTTGTCTATATGATAAATGACGATTCTGCTGTCGATTATCAGAAGTAGATATTGAAGATATCTTTTTAAAAGATAAAATTATCAGTCCACAATGCGCTATACAATATTGATAATTTTCAAGGTCATCTAGAAAGTCGTGTGTGTGTAATTACGATAAGAAAACGCAATTCGCAAAATCAAATTTCAATGCAATCAAACTACGAGAATTTATCATCTTATTAAAATAAAGTTCAATGGTGCTATTTGATTATGCAGATCTTTTCCATGTGATATTATGAAGTTTCGTCTACTCCTAGGTAAAAATTAAAGTTAAAACATAGTGGATTCGGGAAATGAAGTTTAAATAAATTTAGGAAAAAAGTTGCTAACGCAGCTGGATGGGTATGCATTTCATAGTACATATACGTACCATTCCAGGTTGAAGAGTATATCTAATAATTCAGAAATGTAAGTGATTACTTCTTTTTAGAGATCTAAGACTTATCAAAGCATAATTATTATCGCGTTCGACTGTCACATGCGATGTGACTGAAGTCGCGTGGACAAATTTGAAGTATAGTAGTATACATTGATACATTCCGAATCGGAATAAATACCCCAAGTAATATTTTTACCATTTCAGAGTATAAGTGTATTTTTCTTGATTTCTATTTTGGAAATCAAATGTTGTATACGAAAATTTCTTATAGAGCTTATAGATTTTTCACTTCATGTATACCCTTTCCGGGTTTTTACATATGTACATTCCTCCTTCACACAGGAGATCGTCAGACATTGAACCCTTCAACTCAAATCGCTTTCGAATCCACAATAACCCCAACTCTCATAATAAGCCTCCAACCAATGCCTGACGTACTCAATCCAGTGGGATTTTTATTCTCTGAGACCCCTACTGTCTGCAGCCGGATTTTTTATTCAAAAACGCTCGCATTCGCCTGAACATTTGGTCAGAGGAGAGGAAAACTTCAGAAAACCAAGACTCCTGAGCGCAGTCGATTATCGACAGACGAGTTAAGATGTAGACATTCGATAGCATCGAATGCCTACACCGATCCTCGGCATCAAATAATGCTCGATATTCGAGATCCCGCCCAAGTCAATAATTACCCCGAAGCTACTGCTGTCGGTTGAAAAATGTCTTTAATCTCTTTTTTTTGGATCACCCACACAATAAAACACAGTATTTCCAGATAAATTGTTAAGCCATTTATCCAACTATCTTTCAAAATCCACTGCTGAAGATTTTCCATTCAATGGGGCAATTAACATACAGTTAAAGGCATTTGAACCTGCCTCATAATACTGTATCGTAAAAGACGTGATGTACTTCATCGCATAATCATCCAAGAGCTTTTCCCAATTTGCAAGTAATACATAAGCCTCATTTGGATTTTCAGAATTTATATAAATTAAGGAATCATAGTCATCTGCAGGTATTCTTGTGATTTTAGACTTCAGATCATCTCTAGAAAGCTTGTGTTTAAACGCAAAATGGAGAGCATCAATTCCATATTCATTCACTTCTTTATCTATTCATAATTGTGATGCACCCTTGAAAGCAACGTGTAAGTAAGGGCTGCTTTAATTCGAGCCGGTTTGACCAAGCACAAATAAGTGGAGAAAGTACTGACCACTTTGCGCATTCTGTTCTCAAGATAAACCTGTGAAAGTATTCAGACCATTAATAGGTAATTTACTTGCGCCGTTCACTATTTTGGCAACTCGCCAAATAGAGAAATTATTATGAGGTTGAATTTTCTGAACATCCTGCTTTAAATAAGAATGCCCAGAGGGTTTTAAATTAGTTACGAAATCCAAGATGACTCTCAACGCTACTGCCTTAGCTTTGATAACGAGTTTAGTATGGTCTGGTAAAGTGTCATTTTTATATACCATTTGGATTGGCATCATTGAATCTCTGTGACTTGTTTAGTTTTTCGAAAAATTAATATTTAAACAAATAAATTGTTTATATATATATAAATTTATATAAATGGTTTGTTACATTTTTTCCATTCTTCAACAGCAATTTGAATATTTATAAGGAATTGCGATGTACCATAGCAACAACAGTCCATGCATATCACTAGAAAGAAAAAAAATGGTTTTAAGCACTTTTTTTACTTTATTTAACATTCGCTCACTTGGGGATCAGCCCATACATAAATTACAAACTTCTGCAGGTGATTCGAAACAAACCGTCAATTCCATGTGGAAAATCTATCAATCACTAAGAGAAACTACCAAATATCTTCCGGTGACATTTTTCCGTTTTTCGAAATAAAATTTCTTTCTGAATATATTGTTTATAAATTTCAATAATTCATTTAGACAAAGTGATTAACTTTACTCATATAGCACATAAAACCACTGGGAACCAAGAAGTTTAAACTATAAAAATAAATTTTTTTGAGTCGAAAATAATTGCGATTTCAATCCTAAATTTCATAACTTAAAAACGGCAAATTCAAATATTACAAATTATACCTACAGATTTGAAATTTTGAAATTCAAACATTTTTATGCACTTAAAATGTTTCATAATGGTTCAATTCATAAATAAATGCCTTCACATGTCCTAGTTTTTGTATCGGACTCTTGGTTCGTTAATTATTGATGACACTAAATTGGAATCTATATAGCAGAAACAGCGCTCTAGTGTGCAGCTGAAGGCAGGCGAGTGTCATGATGTTTTAACAATGGTTTTTCGACTGAAAAAAATTCATTTTTGTAGTTTACACTTCTCGTTTCCCAGCGATTCATGTTCTATATGAGTAAAGATAATCACTTTGTCTAAATAAATTATTGAAATTTATGAACAATGTATTTGTTTGAGAAATTGTTATTTCAAAAATCGAAAAATCGTCACCGAAAGGTTTTTCGGTAGTTTTCCGAGTGATTGATAGATTTTCCAGATGGAATCGATAATTTGTCTCGAATCGCCTGCAGAAGTTTGTAATTTATGTATGGGCTGATGCCCAAGTACGCGAATGTTAAATAAAGTAAAAAAAAAATGGTTAAAAACATTTTTTTCCTTTCTAGTGATATGCATGGACTGTTGTTGCTATGGTACATCGCAATTCCATATAAATATTCAAATTGCTGTTAAAGAATGGAAAAAAATGTTATAAAAAATTTATTCGTTCAAATAATTAATTTTTCGAAACTAAAACAGCCACGAGGAGATTTAAGGATGCCGATCCAAATGGTATATTGAAAATTTTAAAACATTCAAATCCTTTGTTTCAAATAGTGATACTATTGAATAACTTTAAAAATGCTCTAATTGTTTAAAAAATGACTATTTCAAAAAACAAAAAATTGCACGTGGAGACATTTGGAAGAGGATTTCAAAGTTCAACTCTGTATTCAAATCGGACTTTTAGTTTGTTAATTATCGATGACACAAATTTCAAATCTATAGCGTAAAGCAAACTTCAGGGTCGTCATATTTGGGATCTGCATGAACTCGCAGAAAAATGCCTGGTTGATAATATTGTTAGCATGGCTTCTCGTTGAACCTTATAGAATTCTCCGCAATCGTTACAGGATTTCTGGAAAGCTTAAAGATTAACGGACACCTTCTATGTATCCCTCATGAATATTTTGTCAATCAGGCAGAAAATTCTTCAAATCTCACAGGGTTTTCTGTGAAATTGCAGAAAAATGTATATTGTCACATGCTATAAGATTAGCACTCTCCTAATTCTTGGTGTGTATACAACATCGGCTCCAGTGTCCCATTGTCCCATATGTCTTTCAATTTCGTGGTGAATCCATTAAGGTCCCCTATACCGTCTCCATAACTGTCCTTGAATGTCTGATGGTAAACTTGGTACACGCTCGCATCACTCCACCAATCATCGCTGTCGCCATGGACACATGTCATTATCTGAACTGCGTACAACAATCTTTACTTCAACATTATTGCGAGATGGAAGCTACAGTTCAACAGTGGCCATATTCCAGGTTTAATTGATGGCCCATAAAAATAGAAGACGATTTATTTTCAAAGGGGATCAGAGCAAATATTATTTTGACAGCCACGTTGCAAAAGACTGTAAGAACATTTTTTGGCAAAAATAACGTTGTGAGTTGTACTTGTTAAAGATGGCCTTGCGCACATCTCAGTGTCTTCAAAATCGGCCAAATACGCTTCATAACCTCTCTATGACAATTTGTAAAACAAAAAAAGTATAGTTCATAAGACGAAAACTATACAGTTTTTTTCGTCTCCTGAAAGCTTTTAGGTTTTGCACTTACAGGCTTCTGCAACGTGGCTGTCGATTTAACAAACAAGAAGTAGCATGTAGTAATGTCAGGAAAAAATAAAAAAATTGTGATTAGAGGTTCTGATGTACTCTTGCGTTATCGGAAGCTTTCATCGACTTGTTGTTGCCATAGCTCTGAAATTATGTTTGGTATTTGAGAAAACATTACCATGAGATAATCCTCCTAATGAATGACAAGAAACAAGAGATCACGAGTAAGAAGTTTTGATTTGAATGCTAAATCCGAATACTAAGGACCTTCTAAAGATTTCTTCTATTTTGGTTGAAATTCTGCACGCTTTATTTTTATTAAAAAATTCTGCACACTATTATGTCAGACATTTGGCTGACGTTCTTTTCTCTACTAGTAGATGCCAAGAACTAAAATCCAACGTTAGAATACTTTCTATACTTGACGAAATCCTAAAATAGTGAAAGACATGCTAAAGGGATTCTCTCCTAAAATTTAAATTCTAATAACCTATATGTTCAAGGTATTTGAATTATGCATGTTCCACTTCAATTCAAATCAATTCGTTTCCCGTTTTGGGAAATATTTCCCGAAAATAGAAATTTATTTCTAAGAAAAATTGAGGACTTGCATCTGCGTCCTTTTATTGCACTGGAAAGAATCGAGTTCAAATATTTCTCTATATATTTCTCTATATTCTCGATACTCACTCTAGGCATCGGTCGGTGACGGACGTGTCGATTTGCTCCTCTTCAGTTTTTGAGATTTCTTGAGTATCTCAGTGTT
>WSXT02240729.1:0-15641 GCA_011762715.2 Neuroterus valhalla
AAATATACGGCACAAAACAAAGATTTGTATTTTCAGAATCACTGTCGAAAATAGTGCAGTCAGCGTTCAACTGAAAAAACCAAAACATTCATTCATAGGGAAGCGTGAGTGCGAGTGAAGACGCCATAAGAATAAACATAAGAGCATCTTCTTCGCACTTCATGGTATGACCGATATGAAAAGAATCTTCCTGTATATATTGTATATTTTGTATGCATATATATATACACACACACACTCTCTCTGCTACCATTCAGTTTCGGTTCGATTCCTTTAGCATCGAACTGATGGGCCTATGACAAAGCCACCAAACGTGTCCTCAGGTTGCGGATAGAGGGTCTCTAGTACTATGAATTTCTTCTAAATACGTTTACAAAAGCTGATTAGACAATGGTCTAGGGATGGTCCTGATAGCGAAACTCCTAGGCTACGGTGCGAAACAACTGTGCCCGAAGCTGAATGGCACCTGGATGAGGTGTCCTTTACGGTATCTTCAGGATACCAGGCGACCGCCTAGAGTATTTAGCCTCAAGCTCCTGAGATACTCATGGGAACTTGTAAGGATCTCTCAGAGAAGTCCGTCCTCTGGACCACACTTGTTCAGCTTCTGATGTGGCGGAGCTTTGGCTGATTCGAATCGAAGGTCCTATCCAAAGATAGATAAAAAGAACAGAAAGCGCTTGCATCAAGTAAACAAGAAAGTTTGGTGGGGTAGCTACAACGCGTCCCGTATGCAGTGTGTGGTTGATCACATAAAGCTGTGTTAGCTTTTCTTACCCTATCAGATAAATAAAACGCTTTCACGATGATCCATTAAAACGAAGGGAGTTATTTCGGGTTTCAATCGTGCATGCAAATCCACAGCGATTGACGACGTTTCATGAACATTGGAGGTCACGTAATCAGGCCTGACCTGAAACTGAGATTGTAGGTTGTGTTGTTATGGTATATACTCTCTAAGATGTCTGTGATAGGGACTTTGCAATCCTGGTATGCCAATCAAGTCTTTTTTTGAAAAACTCGGGAGGACTAATCCGCTTTGGCTTCTGGCCTCTCGGATTTTCAATGAAAGACTTGATTCACCAATAAGGTTTGACCAGTTTTCATGATAACGCTCTCTGGACAATTACAGACATCGTAGATAGTATATATGAGATCAACACAACCTTTAACCTCGGTTCTAGGTCAACGCTGATAAGATGAACTGCAATGTACACTAAACGTCGGCAATCTTTGTGAATTCACATGTACGATCGGAACTTAGAATAACTACTTTATGTTGTACTTGGATGTTCAGAAAATATTCGATTTGCATTTTTTTATTATTAACTTGTGTACAAAACAATGGAAAATGCATAAACATTTTCATGCATAAAGATGCATGAATTGCTTATATATATCGATAGATTGGGAGCACTTACTCAGGCAAGAAATGGAGCCAACTGTTCCCCTCATCTTGAAGAATGGAAAAAGTTTAAAACAAGTTTTTCGAATATATTGAGACAATATGAACGTGCGTTGAAACTACCTTGTATATATACCCAAAAATCTATGAAAAGAAATATGTGCTTGTACGATGAGAATATTACATAGGTCTTATCTTGAATTTTCATGAGGTGAACACACAAAAAGCAGACGGAAAAATTGATATTTTACAGCTCTATTGACATTCATTTTACAAAACAACGTTATAAAATGCTAACCTTTTTTAACTATGTTCCTGCGCGAATAATGAATGCTTGGTTAAAAAATGGCGTATAATTTTATTTCTCAAATTCGACAAATGTAAGAAACAAATTTCAATTATATGTACATGATTTTTTCCGTTACGCATACATTGTCCACCTGGATATATAATTTTCATTTAACATTTAAGATTTGAAAACTCTCGGATCATGAAGTAATAATCCAGGGCCCATTACAGGTTTTGAACCAAGACTCTGAAGAAACAGTCATGAACTGTATTAAAATTATACCTCTGGTAGAAAGGCCCGAATGGGAAATTACAGAGTTGGCCGATGCTTAGAACTGGTACGGTAGCGCGCCAGGAGTAGTATGCCAAAACTGGCCTCTTTGAGCTTGGCAAAATACAGACATTGAGACTGGGTCTAGACTATCAGAAACGTCAAACCATTTTCTTACGACATCTCTAAAGCTGGCCCAAATTTCCATAGAATCGAATTTCGGACTATGCTCCAATGAAGGGCTAATTGAGGGCCATTAAGTGCCGTAAGTCTTACATTTGGGCTCTGCGATTTTTAATAAAAAGAATAATGACGCTGGTCCCACCATAGCTGTAACTCCAAAACTATTCGTTCAATATTTTTCAGAATTTTCGGGAATTGAGGGCTCATTTAGGACCCTTAATCTATGATGGGCCTAATCACGTAGTACTTTCAGTTTATTCAAAAACCAGAAGCAGTCTGGTTCCATATGCGAAGCTGGCCCCTCCACACCTATGCTTCCAAAACAAGTGTTGCAATCGATTCCAGTTTCACATGAAAATCAAGGGCTCAGTGTGGGCTCAAAATTACCTCGAGGCTCGGATTCCGGGCTCTGCAATTTTTTATTGAAAAATGGCTTGTGCGCCAGCTCCACATGAAGCTAGCCCTGTCATGACGGTAACTTCAAAACTGTTTATACAATCCAATCCGAGTTTTTGGAGAAATTCATAGCTCATTTAATGCTTATGAAGGGCTCTTGATATATATTGGGCCCAATCACGCAGTCCTTTTAGTTTTTCATGAAACGTTGCGCAGTCTCTTTCTTCATGCACAGCTGGAACCGTCTGATCGATAAATCCTAGCCTAATTTTTGTTTTTGTCGATACTCTCCTCAGTGATAGACACTTACTATAGGTTTTCTGAGAAAAATCACGAAGGCCCAATTTTGGACCATTTTCGAGGAAAATGCATTTGAAGAATTGCGAGCGGATGGTCGCTAAGCTAGCGTAAATATATTTTCAAGCACCTGGTAGCTCACCTGGTAAAGCGTGTCACTGATAATCGCAAGGTTGCACGCTCGATTCTCGCTGCCTGCACTTTTTTTGTGCAACACTGTTTATTTATTCATTTCCTAATAATTTTCAATAATATTATAGTTTTTACTGCTTGTTTAATACTTTTTTTGAATGGAAACTCTCTTTTAATTTTATTAATTCAAATTAGGAAATAAGTGTTTCAAACGGAAATTTCAATGTTAAATACGGAATCGAAATGTTTCGTACAAAATACAAAAAATAAAACACAATTATAATTTATTTATTTATCACCTTCCATAAACATTTATTGCGAATAATTATTATACATATGTATCAACAGGTTTACTTATTATCAGACGAACTAGAGTGATAGACGTCGTAGAAGCAAGGCGATACTACGTAATCCTAATGATACATATATGTATGATAACTATGCAGAATAAATAATAATGGAAGTTGATAAATGCTTAAAAGATAATTGACTATTATTCCTATGTTTTATTTTTGGTATTTTGTATAAAATATTTCGATTCCGTGCGATTTTCGTTTGAAACACGTATTTACTAATTTAAATCAAAAATATAAATACTACAAATAATTAGGTAACTAATATTTTAAAAGGAAATACACAACTTTTCAAAAGAGAGATAATAAAGAGTAAAAACAGAGTTTCCATTTGGAATTGATTAGGCAATCAATGAAAATTGAAATTGTAATAAAAATTATTGAGAAATGAATAAATAAACAGTTCCGCATTAAAAAAAAGTGCGGCAGCGAGAATCGAGCATGCAACCTTGCGACTATCAGCCAAACTCTTTACCAGTTGAGCTACCAGGTATTTGCAAGTATATTCACGTTAGCTCAACGACCATCTGCTCGCAACTCTTCAAATGCATTTTTTTTGAAAATGGTCCAAAATTACACCTTCGTGAACAAAAAGTAAGTGACCTGAAGGTCCCCTTGTAAGTCCAATACCTGTGAAAAAACCACGAGAACATTTATTATTATTATGTCATTATTAAAATTATACATTTGTTCATTATTCCCATTTTTCGTTTAAAAAATCTTCTCTCTGCATGGGTATATTCTCATCGTGCGCTTTGCACGTTCGGTTTTTCTACTTTTCTATATTTGTATATAGAGATTTTGAAACTCAAAATTAAAATGACGACAACTCTAATTTTATGATTGTGAATCCTCTTTTGTTAAAGCTTATCCGGCTTTATCGAATACATTTTCATCGCGTGTCTGGTGCTGCGTACTCGATCAAAATTTGTCCAAAACAGTAAAGAGTTTCGTTGCTTTATTCTTTTAATTCTTCTTAATTTTTGTAGAAATTAATTTTTTTAATGTTTCATTTCATGTTTCACGATTGAAACAAAAACTACGCGTTCATTCGGAAAAATGATAACAAATTTATAGATCTTTTTTGGGTGCACAACTTTTCTCTATCGAACTTCTGTCTCAGCCTTCGTCATTTTTTCAAAAATTTCTTTGTAGCTATCTTCCCTGATTGAAATAAAAACCTTACATCCTGCTTGAAAAAATTGACAACACATTTGAAGATATTGTTCTGATAAAGAACTGTGTCTTGTGTGAACTACTTGTCCTATCAAAAAGTAAAATTTACTGAATTTGTAGATCTTTTCATGGTGCATGATTTTTTTTTCATCTATGCAAACAATCGTCAAACAATGCAAGGTATGGAAAAGTATAGATACTTTCTCATACCTTGCATCGTTTGACGGAACAATGAAAAGTCCTATTTTTCAATATTTTTTGTGTTACCGAAATTTTTATTTTCGATTTTTTTAAGAAATTTCAAAAATGTTAGAAATTATCTTGCAGAACTAATAATTTGGCTAAAAATGATCATTTTTGTTAATAATTTTTAATTTCGGTGATGCCATAACTCTAACAATCTTGTTTTCATAAAAAAAATCATGAGAATAAATTGTTCCACTTTTTACCTACTATTATATGACCCGTACTTCTAATTTTTGGGTCTTGAGAGGAGACGTGTCCATATATGTTTTTAACCACATCCGAAAATTTGAGCATAAAATATTCATTCCTCTACTTCCAAAGGAGAAAGAAGGGTTTCTGTTACGCCTATGTTACAGATGCATTCATTTTCTGCAGAAAAAAACTATGAAACGCTTTCGTTCACAAATACAAGCATTCCCTTGAAAAATATTGAGCGGGACTAAAAATGTGTTGCATCTATGTGGATATTCGTATAAAATCTATTTAAGTGTGACAAAATATAATTTATCGCACAAATTTCTACAAACGAGATAAAGCCTGAGTAACGAAAGCCTGAAGGAGTAAAGTTTTCAAAAATAGTGCTAATATTTCCAAGAAATTTTTTATTTTAAATGCATTAGATTAGGGCGAATGCAGAAAGATACATTTTGCTCCATTTTCATTTATAAATTCTAATCGAGGTCACGTGAAATTTTGAAACTTCAATTGTTTGGGTCCTGATACATGTAGTTTACTGAGATATTTTCAGAAATTTTTTTTTCCCAAAGGAAGAGTTAAATATGACCGTAAGTTTGAGTGTTAAATTTCTTGGCAATCGCACACATTTCGGAATTCGATGTTCATTAAATTTGACCGCGAAGGTGCGAAAGAAACCTGATGCAATAATTTTTCAAATCCAGCTTTTGGAAGGGAGTAGGCATCTTAATAAATTATAATCATAGTTTTTCATATTTCTGAATCCTGACAAATTACAAGAATATTTCTAAGTACGAATTTTTTTGCAGGTGCATAGCTTTATCGAACATTAAATTTTATCGTTGAAAAGCGCTAAACTTCGAAGCATAATTTTTAGAATTATCATTCTTCTTCTGGAAGAATGCATAGAAATCCGACACAGCCTTCCACAAAATGCTCTCGAATTTGTGATTTTAGTAGGGATTGGGAATTGTTTCAAAACAGGCCTATACATTTTTTATATTTTCAAAACTGTGCATATTGAATGATCTATAAAAGTAAAAATTTTCAGGAAAACATTTCAACAACGACGGGAGGGATCAGAAAACATTTTTGAGTAGGCTTTTATTTTTCGGAGGTTCATATGAGTTTTCAAGCATGAACATAAGTTGGAATGACGAATAAAAGTGACGGAAATACAAAATACTTCAATATTAATTCTATAAAATTGCTTCACAAAATCATGAAAGAACTTCGGCCTTGAAAGATTAGGAACCAAATTTTGGGAACAGTGAATTTTCGTAAATAATTTCCTCCAACAATAATTTCGAGTTAGTGCGTGGAATTTTAGTCAAGAAATATAATCTTAAGTTGAGAACAGCGATTTCCTTGTGGAGGATTATAGTTTTACTGTTGGACAAAGAGTTCAAGTCGAAAGTTTTCTACACTCTGAAAGAATTGAAATTCCTGAGTCTAAGATAGGACTGAGAATTTCCGTGAAGAACTATCATTTTCATTTCAGGTTCACAGAATAGGAAACTTCGTTAAAAATCATTATTTTATTTTAAACAAAGAATTCTTGATACTCAACGGAAATTTTCCGGAAGGACTCGAACTCTGATTTAGAGGAAAGGATGGAAAAACCTTCCGGAAGTCAAAATTTATTACAACATGAAGTTGGAAAATTCGGAACTATGCAACCGGGGACTCCCAAAATGAATTCATTTCTTTCTTGGCAAAGGAAATTTTATGCTGAAAATTATGTTTTTGGACCCAAACCACGATTTCAAAATTCAAATATAAAAGAATTTTGATTAATGATTTTGATTGACTTCAGAACAGAGAATTTTGTCAAGAATCACAATTTTCTTCCAGGACAAGTAATGTTTGTCGTGCAACAGGAATTTGAAGGGTATAATTTTATTGAAAATTAGAAAGGATAAATTCACAAGAACAATTTATGTTCTAAATAAGAATTTTTTGGATTTTGGAATTCCCTTGTTCTGAATAAGAAATTCTTTGAGTTCAAATTTATATTTTTTTGTGCAAGTTTAAGTTTGGCAGAATTCGAAACATCGCTCTTGCAAATTTAAGAAACAGTAATGTATTTTATATTTATATTCTAGCTGAGAATGTTGTCAATAATTATAACTCAGAATTTTAATACTATCTTCAAATTTTTTACTACACATCAGGAATCTTGTGAATCTTTCCAAATGTTCTGCTACACATCAGGAATCTTGTGAATCTTTCCAAATGTTCTGAAATCTTCCTCGAAATTTTCAAAAATCGTTAAAATCCTTCTAATTCTTCGAACTTTTCCAAATTGACTAGGGAAAATTGATAAAAAACGGGCAGAAAACGGGGAAATAAGCAGCCATTTGAAATGATCCTCCGAGTCACCCTGGATATGGCAAAATGGCAATTTTGATTTACAAATTAGAAATTTGAACCGTACAAAACATTCGGTATTGAAATAATCTACTAATGATTTTACCAAAATAGTAGATCTTTCTTTGGTGCAACATTTTTGTTCATTTATATTCTTCCGTACCATGAACAGTTTGATCAAAAAATGAAAATTCCTATTTTTCATTATTTTTGTGCGACCAAAATTTGAATTTTCGATTTCTTGAGGAAATTTAAGAATGTGCAAATCCTCTCATAGGGCCTTCAAAAAGAAACATCCCTACCCCCTAACGTCTTCTCATATCTTGCGTTGTTTGGCTAAAAATTTTCATTTTTGTTCATATCTTTGCATTTTGAGCACGCCATTACTCTGATAATTTTGTTTTCACGAAAAAATTCCATGAGGATAAATTCTTCCACTTATTACTCACTGCAAGGAGCCGTACTTACAATTTTTGAGCTCTAAAACAAATGGTGTCAAAAATTTCAAACATGCTTTAACTTTTTGCATTTTTATTCGAAATTGCTGGCTAACGAACTTGACCTTCAATGTTTTACACTGAAAGAGTGTATCAAATTCCAATCAAATGGATTTCTAAGGAGTGGCACAATTTATAATTGTACCAAAAATTTTCTTATTGGTTATATCAGTGCATTCTGAAATAAATAATCGTTTCATAGATTTTTATAGAATTGAGAGCTTTTGAATACGAAGTCTCCAAAATTAGTAATTTCATGTGCAAATATTTATGAATCAACAATTCGCACAATATAAATTGTTTACATTAAAAAATTAGAAATTATTCTGTACAGTTTTAAATCGAAAAATTCCGAATCGGAAAAAATATTTCATGGACAGTATTTTTTGGTTTTCAAAAAAAAAAAAAGGTTCAAAGTCCCAAATGTTTATTCCAAATCCTAATAGCTGAAAATGTCGTATTCGTGTTTCGAGGAATAATAAAATACCTGAATATGTATTTCCGTCTGACCATATATTCTGAGGAGACTTTCTCACAAATTTTTACAGAAAATTTATGTGATTTTGAGATCTGCAAACGGAATTCTGGAAGAAACTGAACGGAGAAAAAAGGGATATGACACGAGAATATAGCTTCTTATTTTTTTGAGAACATTTATTTATCGTAACCTTCCGTCCTATTCAGTAATTTTGAATCTATTGAAATTAATAATCTTCATGAGCCATCAAAGTGGTCACCAGGGTGACTCTTAAATATAATCTTTATATTCGCACCCTCTTATTTTGTTCGGATGCTGGGAAAAGTAATCATCAAATTTTAAAAGAATGGATTAATAGGATAATAAATGAGATGAGTTCAGATTCGTAAATAATTGTGTAAAAATTGGATTGTTATAAATTTCTTATTTCCTTTGTTAATGTCTCGTTTCACTTGAATGATAATTCTTGTTTATTTGCACAAAATTGACACAAAATTTATTCAAAGTAATTGAGAATGGGTGAGAGTTATAAACATTTGTGAAATGTTTAATTTCGCGAACGCTCTCTTCCGAAATTTATGATTGTATTCCATTTCAATATACATTTTTGAAATAATATCATTCTATAATAGGATATAATAATATAATCATCGAGACAAAGAGTCCATAAAGAAGGTCACATGAAGACTTATGCAAATGAGACCTGGATTTTCTTTCCTCTATCTAAAAAATTTATCTAATGAACATTTTTAATGATGGGTGTTTTTTCTATCCTTAGCGCTAAAGTTTTCAAACATTGAACATGTTTGAGACATTTGTTTGTCGGAGAAAATAATTCTAGAGTCATAAATGTTTATCTGTAATCTTGATATTGGAGAATGCGTGGTCGACTGAAAAATCCCGCAAAATAAAATTGCCGACCCTCTGAAGTTCCTAACAAATGAAGAATTAAAATAATAGTGACAAAGATGGTGGTGAGGCACTATTAAGGCAGCTTTGTGCCTACGCAAATATGCCGTTATTGCCTGAATAAGACAATTCAATAGTATATGCCATAGGTGCTCAGGTTGATTGAGACAAGACCTGCATCTATCGCTGCACTGGAAAAATTTTGGGTGAGCAGCTGTCTTCTTAGTGGAAACGAAGCACCACAACGGCGGTTGGTGCAGCGGCCTCACCACATTTGAGGGAGCAATATTGCCAAAGGTGCAAGCAGATCCTTTACCGCGTGTTGGGAACGCTGCCGTCCCACAAGAAAGAAACCAATTATTTGTCCCGTGGGTCCAGAAATAGATTAGGTTGCAGTTGAGTTTTGTGGCCGTGTAAACAATTAAATATACCAGAAACCAAAAGGAGTCAATACATGGACACAAATGTAATAAAATAAAATTGTTTAACGGCATTTCATTGTCATGAAAAATGTTGCATTTTTACAACCTAAAATATTTTATACCACTCTGACGGTTGTCGGTGATTATCTTCAATGAGACTTTCTTTGATTTTAAATAAAAAACAATTGACTCCTTAACCAGGAAAGATTCAGATTTTTCACGAAATTATTACAAAATTTCTACCTTATAGGTTATGTACACGCGTTCATTCAAAGACTTGTGATGATTTGTGAAATTGTTTACTCCCTAAGAAGTCATCCATAATTGTAGAATTGCACATATAAAATAAAATAAAAGCTGAATAAATGCAAGAAACAAACCCGTGCCTGTTGCGCAAACTGACACCGCGGGAAACTGTACAGGCGTGGGGATGCTCTTCTCCCGTTCAAAGTGAGCGTTGCTGTGCCAACCCTGTTGGGGCTATAGCTGTTTTCCTTGTTGGCACACAGCGTGCCTAACAAGCGAGAAAATCGACACCAAGCTGCGGGCGAGCAGCGCTCTATGCATGTGGGGTTGCTGCTCTATCACGTACCCGAACGCGAAGCGCGGGATCCGCCGGACGCGCGCCCTAGGCGCGCTGAAACTTGCGAGCGAAGGGTCCGCACCTCTCGGTAGTGTGGGGCTTTCGATGTTGATGGAGATGGAGGGATGTTATTTCTATCTACTCCCAATTAGAAAACCACCATCTCCTTCTTGGCATGATTCTCCCTGGAACTGCTTCCGCATTACTTCAGGGGGTGCCGTTTTCTTGTCCATCTGAGGCATCTTCTGGTTTCTTGTTTTTCTCTGAGTCATATCCCAAAACAGAATGATGCGCATAGTCCTCGGCAGCACGTCAGGAACGTGCATCGGACTCGCAGGCCTTCGATCATCCTTGTTGGGTATAGTTGAGTCTTTTATTGCAGGCTATTGTTGCGCCGCGTACGTGTCGTTTTTTTCTCGGAAATGGTGTCGCTCAGTTTTTCGGAGAAAGGCTAGCAGTATCTCAATCAGGATGGAAACGCATCGTCCTCAGCAGCACAAGGTTGTCGTACAATGGGCTCGTCGGCCTTCGATCATCCTGGTTGGACATGAATGATTTTCGTTATGTTCTGTTAGACCAAAGCTCCATTATCTTCCTCGTCTCTTTTTTTTTGGCGTAGGATATCTTCTATGTAGTTGGCAATCGTATTCGATTGCTCCTTGCTTTTGAGAATACAATCTGCGAAAGTTTCAGGATTGACAGCAGTATGTGCAGTCCAGCTCCGCGATTTTCCCTATTTTATATAAATAGGCTCGGAAGAACCCTTGCCCAGAGAGCATCTTTGTGATGTAATAGTTCACTTCTCCATGACTGCGGCTCGTTCACGCATATATGCCGCGTATGAGTCGGAACGTCCATTTTCTACGGGCCTCCTTCGCACACCTTTCCTGCCACTTTTCCATAGTTTTTAAACTGGCTTCTATTTTTTCACACTCTTTTTTCCGGATGTAAATATGCTTGCGTTCAGCTGCGAGCAGATCTATTGGAATTACCCCTGCGATTATCAATGTTGCTGGTGCCGAGACCGTGCGATGAGCACATGCTATTTTCTGTGGTCCTCTGCACTGTACCCATGCCATGCGTCTACGATAACGCTCTATTTCGAGAGCACCCGCCCAAACTTCAGCTCCATACAAGAGAATGGAGTGTATCACCGACATTAGTAATCGCCGCCTGCTTGGTTTAGGGCCCCCGATGTTGGCTATCAGCCGACTTAGGTTTGTAGTCACCGTACGTGCTTTGTCAGCTGCTTGTTCTATCTGCTCCCAAAAAGAAAGCTTATTATCAAGCAGGATTCTCAGATGTTCCACGGCTTTCTTCGTGTGTACCTCTTCGGTTCGGACCTGCATTGGTATTTCGACATCTATCCTCTTTCATGTAAGGATAACGATTTCCGTCTTCTGGATAGCCGAACTCAGTCCAAACTTAGGCCATAATTATGAGGAAACTGCTTTTCACTCGCTTGCAAGCTTTAAAATCCAATTGTAATATATACACTGAACTCCTTCTTAGACATTTATCTCGAAAATTTGAGGTTGGCGGATCTCTATTATTTTTAAATAAACATTGCATGGAATGATTTCGAGTTGGTAGCATTTGAAACCAGAGAATCCCAAATCCTAATTTCTCTAATTATTCCTTGGCAAGACACTCATAGCAATTGGATGGAATTAAGCTACTTTCGTTTCAATACGAGAACGGGGTATGTGAAAAAAAGGATAAAGTCTTTGAAAATGGAGTTCAGCGGAGGGCTGCCACCACATACAGCTTGCTTATAGGTTGACTAGGCCCTTCCACTCTTATGCGTGCGCTCACGTGACTCTCTTCTTTTCCTTTACACACGCACACTTATATAGACGATAGCTTTATTAATGCATCAAATAAACAAGCCCGCGTGAATGTCTCAATAAAAATTCAATACGCGTTATTCCCATCAGCCCCGTGTTCTACAATATGACAATTTTTCAACTATATTTTTTTTCCTGTCAGACAGAAAAACTTATCTCAATAAAGTGAAAACCGGTTTCTGCTATGTTTTTATTACTGTTTACGCAAAGAGGGATCTCCAGAACCCTACTCAAACACTACAGGAATCTGTAGTCAAAGTACAGGTATCTATGTCCGCAGGGCCGGCATTAGCGAACGCGAGGCCCTGTGCAGCGCACTCTTGTGAGGCTTTTTACTTGTAAAAGTAAAATCAAGATAACACATCCTCAGAGTCCTTGAATTGTTTTGAATGTGGGAGCAGTACTTCAAAGTAACTGTGATCATTTGACGATTTACTAGTGGATGGACAAGTGAAATACTTTTCTATAGCTTCTTTTTGTTTTTTTACAAGTGTCTCTTCTACTTTTTTTTTCTTAGCTTTTGTCGCTCCACTTTCAAATTCACGACCGATGTCACGATCTCGTAGCATTTTTATTTTCCACTCCAACAATGTCAACAATGTATCATTCAATTCGTCAGATAATCATTTCAGAGTAAGTGAAAGTAAAACATTTATTGGAATAAGTATAAAGTGGATAAAAAAATTGAACTTCACAACTTGCAAAATACTGCTCTTGATAATGAGGTACTACTACTAAATAATAATTAGAAAACTATCTTCTTCTTCTAGCAAACTTTAATCAATCAAGCACTTATATTCTGTTTGTTTCCTCGCTATTTCAGGTTCTTACCATTTTTTCTATTATTTACAATACACATCTGTAATCAATACACAACTTTTTTGTAAAATCGTCTTTCAGTGACACTGATGACACTTGACAACACTGACTGGACGACTTAAAGAGTCAATAGTCACTCGGTAAACAAGAACCGATACACACACCTTAGAAAAATCGTTTTGTTGTAAAATCTTCATATATTGTGAACTTTCGAAGGATGCTGCCAATTTACTGCACTCGAACGTCCGTTGCCAACGCTATGACAATGTATTGACCGAATTTTTCGAGTTCAAATTTGAGCGCGAGGCCCCTCTAGGCGCGAGGCCCTGTGTGGTCGCGAAGTTTTGCCACTCCTACATCCGGCCCCGAATGTCTTCAAAAAAAGAGGACTTCCTCTCGGGGTTACCAAGGAAGCTTTCGTTTCCAGGCTTTGAAATATTAGATTTTGATCAGTAACAGTAACAGTTGAAAGTAATTTTTCTCTATTTTCTGCACTAAAGAAATACGCATCTCCCTAACATTTGAAACCCTTTCTACTTTCCAATGTCATGAGGTCATGGGTACATACACTTAACGCTTGGACGGGTGCCTATCGACTTAACGCCGGTTTCTCGGCTGTTCGTGCTTGAGTGATTCTGTTCCTTCCCCCGACGCTCCCACGATGCAACACGACAGCCTTTCAGCCTTGAAAAGGCAGTACCGTAATGCGTTGTATAGAAGTTGTTTACTTGGAGACTTGTGACGCACGTATTCACGAGACTATACATATGGTCCTGAGTGTTTACCTTCGCCTAGTCAGTCGTCGCTTCAAATCTGGTTCAAACTGGATTTCTAATTCCTATCGCGTTAGGACCACAACCCTCGATACTAGCCCCCGTCTAGGCGGTGCGTGTATTGCCAAAAAAATATCAGCTCGTTTTAATGCATGGAATAATTTCAAATTTTATTCCTGATAATTTTCGAATTCTCTAAACAGCAACAAGTAGCTAAATAAGTTAGTGAATATTACAAAGGTTCCTGTATACATCTACTCTGAAAATATATAAAAAAAAAAAAGTGATTGCCAACAAATATTTCAACACCAAGTTTCTTTGGGTAGCAATTATCTATTGGGGGTGAGGACACTTCCATATAATTCCAGGTAGTGGATTATTCGGGCAATATTCGTCATCGATTGTGACTTCTGGAATCATGATTGAAATTTGCTTTAATCTAAGACAATTATGAGGGGAAATGAAGCACAGGTTTGTTAACTATTTTTCGACAATAATTTCCCAGTTTCTGAATAATTTGTAACACACAAGCACAGGGATAAATCAATAATTAATAACTTTTTTCACCAAAGGTTAAGGGTTTCGAAATGATTCGGAATAAATGAAAATATTTTGTGTACATCTTACGTCTTCCACATCTGTGGGAGCAGGAGAATTCAAATTTTGTTTTATACAAGCAACCATCATCACCGCAAACACTTGGGCCTGTCTTTACATATCGCTAAGAGCAAACAGTTTTAAAAATGAATTCGCATATTCAATGCAATGATCAAGCTTTCCATGTAGAAAGAGGGGAAATAAAAAACGGTATGCGCTTACGTAGCATAATCCCATGCATTTTTTTTCCTCATCTGCTTCGAGGATACTTGTCAGTAACACTGCAAATGTTGGAAAAATAGCATACATGAACATTTTTACAGGTTTTATTCCAATTGAAGAGTGTGGGAACACTTAGAGTGCACAATCCTTCTAAAGGTTGTACTGGAGTGAGAGCCAAGTGATCATTATCAAAATTTGATGAAAATTGAAATGCGTATAATTTATGGTGACTTACGTGACCTTATTAAATTCTAAAAAAATCTAGTCGCTGAATGTCTAGTTATAAGTTTTCGAAGTTGGGTAATGATGCGTAGGCTCTGATGGCAGCGCGTGGCTTTGCAATCTTTTCCTCTCCAAAAAATTATTCATAGTAAAAGAATCGACGTAAAAATTAGGTATATTGTGAAATATGACTTCAAAATGTATTGCGCGAAGTTTCAAAATCTTATCTTCATTACTTTCGAGATTATTCTTGGTCACTTTAGATATCAGGTTGTAGGAAACTTCCTGTAGGATATCATTTTGGACACATAGTGCAAAGCCAGATTCACGAGGACTAACGTCATCACTTTCGAGATTATTCTTGGTCACTTTGGACATGAATTTGTAAAAAACTTCCTCTAGAATATCACTTTGGACACCTAGTGCGGAGCCATTTGCACAGGGACAATCGTCATCACTTTCGAGGTTATTCTTGGTCACTTCGTATATCAATTTGTAGGAGACTTCCTGTAGAATATCATTTTGGACACCTAGTGCAAAGCCAGATTCACGAGGACTATCGCCATCACTTCCGAGATTATTCTTGGTCACTTTGGACATCAATTGGTTGAAAACTTCCTGGAGAATATCACTCTAGACATCTATTGCGAAGCCATTTGGACAGGGACCATCGTCATCACTCTCGAGGTTATTCTTGGTCACTTTAGATATCAATTTGTAGGAAACTTCCTGTAGAATATCATTTTGGACACTTTGTGCAAAGCCAGATTCACGAGGACTATCGTCATCACTCTCGAAATTATTCTTGGTCACTTTGGACATCAATTTGTAGAACATTCCTGTAGAATATCATTTTGGACACCTAGTGCAAAGCCAGATTCACGGGGACTATCGTCATCACTTTCAAGATTATTCTTGGTCACTTTGACAATCAATTTGTAAGAAACTTCCTGTAGAACA
>WSXT02240740.1:0-15640 GCA_011762715.2 Neuroterus valhalla
GGTTGAGTCGTCAAAACCGTACCGGTTCGGTTGCGACAAACCTTCGTTAGGTTCATGTAACCGAAATAGTGCCAACCAAACTCAGTTCAGTTAGAGCAACCAAAGCACTTCTTTGCGTGCAGAAATTGATTGCACGATTGAGATGTGGAAACACAGAAGAATGGAATAGATATTGGGGAAGTGATGAGAGAAGAGTATGCATGCTTTGTAGGAGAGGGAAAGTAGAGGTGGTGGAATGGCTAAGACAATTGGAAAGAAAGAAAAAGGAAAGAGAGAAAGTAAGAATAGAGCATAAGAATAAAAATGTGAAATACGTCAAAATTAGGATCGAGTTAAGGACTTACGAACAAACAGGTATAGAAAGAGACGAGAAAAGCAATGCTTGTGAGCGATAAAAATGGCAAGGCGATAAGGCAATGCGTTAAGGCGATTCGTGCAAAGCGTTGAGACAAAGCGAAAGGCGATGCTTGCGATGATTGCAAGAGAAATTGATTAGTGATCTGTGGCAGAGTTGTGTTTCTTGGCAAGTGTGATGTACAATTGACCAGCACTTGATGACTTCCACCTCAATGTTGAATATATTTCTTCTACCTTCTCTTTCACATCCCTTCCTTCAACTTTTTATAAGTGACTCTTGCAAACGACGTTGTTGTTAGCGTCCCCCTCATTCTCATTCTCATCCTCCTTAGGAACCACAGCTTGCTTAAGCTCCGCAAATGATATAAAGTAAGCCTTTGCAGCTAAATTATCTTGCACAAAGCAGTCATGCTGGATGCAACGGAAGAGCAGGGTCCTGCCCCCATTATGCCTAACTTCGCAAGAATAGCAGCATCGTGCAAGGAGAACAGCATTGCAGGAGAAGCAAATTCACAAATGAGTGAAAACCAAGAAAAAATAGGCCTCGAAAGGCACACGGTATCTCCGAACAATGGACCGCAATTATAACATACCGTAAATGACTTATGAGCGAATTGCGGAAAATGTTTGAAAATATCGAAAAAGCTTGAGCTTTCACGCAGGCTCTGCATGCTACTAGCCTCTCGTGGCATTCCTGTGGTTTAAATTCTGCTATCAGAGGCTGCATAACGTTGCTCTCTAAAGTCACTATTCTTCTCACAGCAGCGTTTTGTAATATTCAACTGAGAACTTCGAAAATAAGTTTTTATCTGCTATTTGTATCGCCGCTATCTAAGATTCAGAGGAAGAATCATTTTTCTGTCCGCCTCTATTTCGAACGGATTGATCATACTTTTTCACAATTTTCATCGAATATTAGTTGGTAACAATGAGAGATGGAATTTCTACCTAATTTGTTTGGTCAACCATTTTAGCTATCTCTGGTTTCTGGAAATTCATATTTTTGAACTATTCCATAAAAATATTTATTTACTATTTCAATAAATTCTGTTCCTCGAAATTCCCTAAATAATCGCAACTGAAAGCCTAATTTTGTACAAAGAAGGAAATCCAAATGAAACACTCTGATAAATCTTTCTGAAAAATGTTTCCTGCACAGAAAAAAAGGAGAATAAAAGTCATTCACCTAAGATTGCTGAGAGCAATTTCAATATACAGACAAATCGAGGCCTCTCACAGTGGTCTGGAGGACCCAAAATATTGGCCATGAATCGAAAATCGAACTTTTTCCGCGCTTTCGAGTACACTAATTCATTATCGACATATTTATACATCAAATGGCAAAAGAAAATCGCGCTTAGTTACCTATACGGCTGCAGGGAGCACTGCAAAGTCAGCTATTCAGATGTTTGCGTGGAGCATGCTCCGCAACGTCAAAGTTCACGCTCAGTTTTGAGTGATATTAAGTTACATAAAAAAGTTGAATTTCTGGTTTTATTATGAGGACGGCTGTTGAAGGTATGCATAATGAGTTTTCAATGCATGTCGATCGTTATGTGGGCTATCAGGATATTTTTAGGTAATACATAAAAAAAATCTCTATCGTTGCAAAAACCCATTCATATAGTGGTAGTTTAACGCGGTTCACTCAAGATTCAAATTGGATTATCTAACTCAAGGCCAATTGATCAAGAATTTTAAAAATTTAGCTGCACATGTTTGCACCATTCGTCACAATCGTTTTTTTTTCGTGAGCGCTCGCGCGCTCGTCATCGGGCCAGGTAGGCATTTTTCGCACGGGATTTATGGAATCTGCACGTTTTAACGCAAGATTGAAAAGAAAGTCAGGGAGAAAAAATGTTTCTTTTTGGGAGCCCTACAAGATCGTGAATACAACTTTTTGAATTTTTTCAAAAAATCGAAAACTCCAATTTTGATCGTACAAAAAATAATGAAAAAAAATCAAAATTTTGATTTTGTCATTCAACCTTGCATTTGAATTCCTCGACCTCGAAAACCCCCGACTGCAAGTTTTCGCGAGCGTCATGGCACTTTTTCGGAAATCGGTCGGCCATTTTGGATGGGCCGTTTTGTTTTTTAAAATTTTGATTACATATTTGAATTCCTTGACCTTGAAAACTATAGAATACGGATTTTTGCGCTTTTCTGTTGAAAATTCGATTTATGGCCAACTTTTCGGGACCTCCAGACGTCCTAACGGTAGGATGCCAACGCACGCGACACGACTTGAAGGTACTTAACCAAAAATATAAATGATAAAAAGCCAACTGAGAATTTAGCGCTAGGAAAGTCTTTCTCGTGGAATCGAGCAAGATGAAGTTAGAAGTTGGCCAAATCCAAAAGCTGCTGGTTTGTTCAATCAAGGCATGAAAGTGCTATCTCAGGTGAAAAAAGGATGACTTTGCTCGCCCGAGATGGCACTTTCATGGCTTGATCGGAAGAACAAGTACCTTTTCGTTTCGGCCAACTTCTAACTACATCTTGCTTAATTCCGCGAGAAAAGTTTTTCCTAGTGCTAACTTCTCAGTAAGCTTTTTATTGTTCATATTTTTGGTTGATTATCATCTAGTCGATCGTGTGCGTTGGCATCCATCCTATCGTTAGGACGCCTCGAAAAAGAGATTTGCAAGAGTGGAAAAAATGGTAAGTTTTTAGTTTATCCTCAGAGATCTTTATTTTTTGCAGGCCTCTATTATCTCTAGCAGTTCACGTCAATCATTTTCCCTCTCTTGTCTTTCCTGTGTGAATATAACTGGTGAATTTTTTGAAAAGTTGCCTGCACGGAGAGACAAACTGTGCTTCTGTCCTACCGACCTCTTGCGTAATATAACTACAGGGCATGCGGTGCTTATACTGTCTACCACCGATTGCGAACGGCACGCGTGACGGACACCTTTATCCCAAAACAACTTGGGCTGGAGAAGCTTAAGCCCAGAGGCCGATTTGAAGTCATAATCCCATAGCGACTTGGGCTTCTGAGGCCCAAGTCGAGCGGGAACCCAAACGTCCGCGCACGCTGGTAACGCCACCACCCATTGCTGGGGGTTTTATTAATCCATCTGTTGTGTGCAAACGACGACCTTATTCCCAGGATCTTAGCAGCACAGTTTGTCTCTCCGTGTGGTACTCCAATGACTACGATTCTCTATTCCTTGTTGCAGAGTTCATTTCGCAATACGAGTTTCCAAGTAATGACGAACCTGTTTCCTGTGTCCCTCGTGGTAGATTCGCTTCTTCTTCTTCTACTTTTCCTCCTGTCAGACAACATTCTCCTGAAAAGTCTTCTCTCCTTGACGAGCCATCCCTTTGGGCTAGGTCTAGGTCTCCTCGTGCTTGGTGTCGTCTTCCAAGGCGCCCGCTTCCTGCCAGGTCCACTATTGTTCCTCCTTCTATGCTTCCTTCTCATGACGGATGTGGATGTGGACTCGAACAACTTGGATTTATTCGGCTGATTCCCCGCACTGAAACGCAGCGGATATTCGAACTTCGAAGATATACTTTCTCTGCTGATGTACCAATTAGATTATACGTGGGAAAGCTGAAGTTTGAGCTTATGCCAGCCGAAGAACAAATTGTACTATCAACATTGGGTGGTGACGTTCTCGCAATATTGGAGAGTAGTAATACTCTTCTTGGAATGTATAACAAACGGCGTGAGAGACGGGTGAAAATAAACATGACTAGCGGCAAGGTTACACCACTGACTGACGATGAACTCAATGAAGCTCCAGTAGGCCCTCGCCGCAAAATCACAGGATTTTTTAGAGTAATGTTCAGGAACTATACACATGCTCCTCCGACGAATAAATAGAAGATTCGAAAAGAATAGTAACAAAATAATAAAAAGATTCAGTTGCAATATGGGGAGTGCGGGGAAACATAGTATCAAACATCAACATATTAGAGTCAAGAAAACCCAGGGGTAGTTGGGGATTCATTTGTTGAGAGGAAATATGTATATATCGGAAAGGTTCATGAGAGAACAGCCACGCAAGGTTGGAGCTTAATACATATTCAAATGCAATACGACTACATGTTATACCAAGCAATGCAGCCAATACTTCTTTTTAAAATCACAGCAGGACTATTTTTCCAAATTCTTGTTCAAAGTGCTTAGGTTCTAGTATGACGTCACACTGCAACTGCGCATGATGAGCTAATCTTGCCTGCTGAGCCTTATGAAACCTGCTTCAACAGACTATTGTGATAAGCCTGCCTTAGTAACTTAGTCAAGATTTCGTCCGTATTATATGTAAGATAACATGTATCACCTTGTGAAATACTTGACGAGTTTACTCTGCGTTTGATGAAATTTGTAGCTTTCTTTGGCATCTATGTGCTGGACTGATCCCCTTCCCCCTCCTCAAGGTCCAAAATGAGCGAATAAGAATTTTATATTCAAAATAAGAGCATGATAATAATGAAAAAATGTATGCCTTTAGTCTTTGATTATCCCTTCCATCTGCGCATACGGACAGTCTGGAAGAGTTCGGAGCCTACATATCAACTTTAATGTGCAGAGGGACAAGATTTATGTTTGAAGAATACTGCAGCTATCACACAGGCTAGGACCTATCATGTGATATCTACTCATATAATAGTAGACTTCTTATTTAAAGTGCATTAACCATTTAGGTTCCTTTGGATCAGGGGTGTCCAACGCAAGGTTGGGGCACTTCTCCTTTCATCCCCTCCTCCGAGCGCTTCATCGAGAATTCTCTTCTCGTTTCGCAACGGGCTTTGTCTGACTATGCCTGACCACGCCTACTTGCGCGCCATGTTCACACAGCCCGGTCGCCAAGGACCCCTTTCCACAACCCGCTCACCGCATGAACGCATCAAAAGTGGCAAGAGAAGGGATTGACGAGTTACAGTTAGTCACACCGTTGCTCACGCATTAGACACCTGTGATTTAGATTTGGAACGATAAAATTGTCGAAATTTTTATTTGAAATCTTAAAATTTCGAGATTTTCTGATTCGAAATGAAATTGTCAAGTTTTAATACAAATATAATACAGAAATTTTATTCCTCGTGCTCTCCATAAGTACGGAAACTCCGTCTGATTCTTCTCAAAAATACGTTTTAACACATGTATTTAATAAAGATCAAACAAATTATATGTTTTACAAACAAAACAAATGTAAATTCTTTGGATGGGAAGATTGAGGCTCCTAATTATCTACCTGATAAGGACTATAATGCAATTTATTACAATACCGCCAAAGAACAATAATCCATTACGCAGTTGACCAAATTTTTTCGAATATATAAATCAGTTTCCTCTCTATCTGAAAACAATGAAGATCGTCGAAGTTCTAGTATTCTCTTCGGCAGTTATCCTCAACACTATAGGTAGAAATATATCTATAATTTCTGCAAAATTGTCAGACTTTCAGGGATCAACAGATGCTTTGAAGATCCAAAAATTTAATTGTAACAATTTCCAGACTTTAAGATCACTTGAGGTCATGTGGTGCTTTGACGGGACGCTTTTTTCCCCAAAATTTATAACAAAAAATCATGTATGCTTAATTTTGAAGAAGAGTTGCCACGATTCTGAGGTAATGGTCGTTGTCTCATAAATTATACATAGAAGGCGCAGCAATCAGCATGCGATTTTCAATTTTGCACCAAACTCATATTTTCCATAGAATAAACTTTTTTATTCGCCTGCGAACAAGTATGGTTTCTAGACATTTGTTTGCATGCTCCTCCGCTGGTCCTTAATTTTTGGCCACAAATATGGTGCATTTTAGGAGTAAAGTTGTAAGGAGTTGTAACACACATAACCTCAAAATACACGTACTTCTACAAAATTTAGCAAAATGAAACTTTTTTGGGTTACACAACGAAAGCAGAGTTTGAGGATGTCCGTTAGCATGTGCTTTATAATTTCTCCAGTTTTTAAGACTAAACATTTATTATTTTTGGAAAAGAACCGGGGAACCTAGAATCGTTTTTTTTCTAAGGATCACATGGCCTTAACAAACATGGTGCTAAGCAGTAAAAAACATCGCTTCCGCCTTTGCGCTGCGGCCCAGAAAGTCCGGAGAAATTCCTGTTGGTTCTAGTGACTGATGATAAGACTGCAGATAGCTAAGCAATCAAATCAAAAAGTAACCTTATTTCGTTGTAGAAGGCGAAGGATCTTGCAGGAATAAGATTATTAAGAATAGTAAATAAGAAAAGAGTAATACTGCTGGTCAACGTGGCAAACGTGATCAACCAATTTCACTATTTTCAAAATATAAAAAATGCAACATTTTTCGGAGAATGAAAATTGAATTGCACACAAATATTCAATAAATTCATTAATAATTTTGATTCTGAGAAGAAAAATTTCACTGGACCATTTGGAAGATGAGCGTTTTGGGAATCCATCGGGTCTTAAGGTTGTACTAGAGCGAGAGCCAAGTGATCAGAATTTGATTGTAATTTATATGGGTCATTTCACGTCAGATTTACCTTTAAAATTTAAATTCACTATAAATTACATTTTCCCCGATTCTAACAAAAAAAGGGAAGCCACATATTTTTCTCTTTAAATATGATGTGTGAAATTCACAAGTTATCATTATTTAAACTCTCAGAATCTAATGAAGATCACTTTTTTGAAATGCTCAAAAGTAACAATCAATTATTCATTAGAATCTGGACTTTTCAGAATAAGTTCATAATCGTTCATATTTTGGCTTTGTAATTTGTGAAAAACATTCAGTATTTATATATCCAGGAAACATGAAAAATGTTTAACAGATTGCATTTACAAGAGAAAGGTATCTTCAAAATGGAATTTCTTCCTATGAAATTTTGCAATATACTTTAGAGAGTACCTCACGAAAATTTTAGAGCAGACCGTCAATAAGTTTGTGAGATAATGCAAATTATGTAGGACCGTGTTACTCCGAGTGCGGGCTGCTACATCGTCGTACCTATCAGTGTACCACGAACATGCGAAGTCGAGTACGTTGACTTTCGTTTTCGTGGATATTTTCCCAAAGTCTTTTCCACTCCATCAAGTTTGAATCAGAATCATCTACTGCTTTTGCGAATTCTGTCAAATAAATTATGTTTACCAAATTCGTTTTATGCACAACAAATGTTTTTATCGGAATGAAATTTGCAGGCAACATGCATATAACGGTGTAGAAAGTGACAAAGATGATGGAGTTTTGATATTTCATCCCCTTCATTCAAAACTTTTGCGAATCCGGTAACGCATTCCTTATTCATTCTTTAATCGCGAATGAGCAGACAAGTTATTACAAAAATGTAAAAAAAAATTGCAAGATGAGCAATGTCTTGTAATTTGTGATTGCATAGAAAATAATGCGTTTGTAAAGGGGACACCGAAGTTACATTACATCGAACCCGTGCAAAATCACCAATTAGTACTGGAAATTTCCTCTTCTTGCCCTAGATTTGAAAACGTTAGCTCTTCAGAAAATGTATCAAACCGAGCTTTGGAACGAAGAGCAAAATAGACAAGAAAATTCGTATCTGACGAGGTCACGATTTTGTACATAAATCTCGAATAATAGTGAAAATAATAAGGAAAATCTCAAGTATTAACTTTTGAATTCCGTATGCTATATATAAATGTTTTCCTTCGGAATACTACACAGCTTACACGAATTGTTTTTCATTCAATAATATTAAAAACATTGCTTATGCATAAAACTAATTTGGTTCACATAATTTATTTAAGAGAATTTGCAAAAAACTGTAGCTGACTCTCATTCAAAGTTGATTGAATGGAAGCCTTTGGGAAAATATCCACGAAAAAGCCAGTCGTCGTACTTGACTTCGCATGCTCGTGATATACTAGGTAAGACGATGCAGCAGCTCGAGCTCGAAGTACCACGGTCCTACATTATTTGTCATATCTATGAAATTTATTGACGGTCCACTCTAAAATTTTCATGGGATACTCTCTATAGTATATTGCAAAATTAGGTAGGGAAAAAATCAATTTCGGAGATACCTTTTTTTTGTGAATGCAGTTTGTTTAACATTTTTGCATGTTTCCCGGATAAATGAACACTGAATATTTTTCCCAAATTATAAAGTCAAAGTATGAATAATTATGAACCTATTCTGAAAAATCCCGATTCCAATGAATAATTGATTGTTACTTCTAAGCATTTAAAAAAAGTGACCTTCATTAGATTCTGAAAGTTTGAATAATGATAACTCGTGAATTTCACATATCATAGTGGAAGAAAAAAATATGTGTCTCCTATTTTTGTCTTGAAATCGAAAAAAATATAACTTTGAGTAAATTTAATTTTTAGTGGTATATCTGACGTGAAATGGCCAATTTACATATGGTTTATGGTGTCTTACGCGAACTTATCAAATCTGAAAAAGATCCGAATTATCAATTAAAGTTTCCGATTATTGGATTGAATACTATCATTACGTTATCTAAATAATTTTTTCTACGGAATTTCATTCATAAATATAAGAACTGTAAAAGTCGCTCTTCGCGTTTTACAGGTTAAGCTCGCTCGCTGGGTGCTGTACCGATACAAGCAACGAGTTTGTGTGAAAACGATGTGGTAAGCATGAGAACAAAAGAGACAGCGAAAGCAACGTTGCCAAGAATTATGCGTTTTATTGCCGACATTTAAAAGACTGATATGAGAGAATTTTATTCACTTGTATGATCCGCAAATAGGCCTTATAAATTTAGAACGCAATACCTTAACAAAATGATAAAAAAGACTCGCTTGGAATACGGATCCAAATCCGTTTAATTTTGTTCGCGTGCATTTGGCAGATGATTCGAAATAGAATGATGAAGGATAGGGCACAGTTATACCACAATGAGAACATTAAGTCTCGCTCGAGTACAACCTTAATTTGATATATGATGAAGCCACTGTCGCAAGTTGAGCAAAGAATTTCGTGTTTGACTAAATGTGTTTGCGAAAACAGATACGGACCATACGACACTTGCGATGAAAAGAGAAGTACCGATAGGAAAATTATGAATCATCCTAAAATCAGGAAAATTATGTTACAAGAAGTGAAGAAACTACCAAAATAATTGCAAGGACAGTAACAACATTAGTGAAGAAATAGGGATCAACAGAGCACTTAAACTAACTTAGGGGTCATCCTCAAATTACGTAGGGGTTACTCCGCGAATATTGACCTACACACCCCCCTTTGTACGGATTTTTCTATAGTAAGCATTTGCAATTTTGAACCCCACCCCGCCCCCCTTGAACGCCTCACGTAATGTAAGGATGGAACCGTACCGCGAAAAATCTCGAGGTAGTTAAAAATAATCCTCCCAGATTTTATGGTCTCTCGGAAATTCATGAACCAGGTGCTGCGTTTAGGCTAATCATATCAGATGTAAGTAACGCGACCTATGATTTAGAATGTTTTGATAAGAATTTTATTGCTTTTAATATTGAAGCTCCTAAATTGAAAGTGCTCAACAGCTTGAATTTAGAAAAAGAAGCGGTGTACACATTTCTTCGATTCTTAGATTCAAATTTAAAATTCGTCACATATTTACAATAAAAACACAGTAAAAAACAAATCAGGATTCAAAAGCATGAATAATAATATACAAGAAACTGTCACTTACACCGAAGTCAATGCATGGGTGGAACCACTTTATTGTTTTTGTCCAAATAACGCGAACCACACGATACCCTAAGTCGCGGATTTTCTTGTAGGTTAGGTGATCCAACAAATGTCAACAAACCAGAAATTAAAATGTCTGCCCTGACTGACGACAACGACGACGTTCTGAGCAATTCTAGGGTGAGCGGAGTGAGGTACAAGGGGGGTGGACCCGCAGCGCCAATTGGCCGGGCGTTATACTACGCTGAAAATAAGAATCATAATTCTTCATAATATTGCCTATTCCATTGGAGAGGGCCTGGAATGAACGAAGAGTGTGCTGCAAGGCTACTGCGGATAGAACACCTGGAAGTTGGGGGTCAACCGTGCCCAACCAAGATGACGTCGCTGCGCTACTGAGCACGATGCGTACACTTTGGTTAGAATATCAGTAGTACAGTAAAGGTAGGCTGAAATTAATTCTAAAGTTCGGAATTTCATGGAACAAATTAAAATTTTACGGGTTGTTAGAAGACTATACAAGATGAAGTTTCCTCTGTTTAAGGCCTTCAACTCTTTGCGGTTTTTCCGCCATCTTGATTTTGGGGGGTGAGTCAGTTTTCGCATTTTTCTTGCCCACTTTTGCAGTTAGGCAAATGTGCATTGCAACTTACTTGAAAATCGTGAAAATATCTACAAAATCACCCATATATCGATATAAGCATCTTTATAAATAAACAAATGATTATTGATCGATTGATTGATTTAATGTGTCCCCTGAGGGTTTACATTTTCCTCGAAGCTCTCCACCATTCCTTTACACACCTCATCACTACCTTCGTAGTTAGTAAGGGGGACCTACAGCTTAAGGTCGGTTCCGAACCACCAAGAACCCCAGCCCCAAGTACTTAGAGTAACCTTTTTTCTCAAGAGGTACCGGCATCACGACTTTCCAGAGATGAACACTCCCTTGCTAGGCAAGTGTTTACCGCGTGGGCCGCCAAAGCTCTTCCAGAGTGCAAGGCGGGAATTGAACCCACAACCAGCCGGCGTGGGTCCAAAGCGCACGCCTTAGCCCCCACGACCAACTGGACACTCAACGAATGATTATTGTTTATAATAAACAAAAATTAGACATGAATATGTTATGACCCCGAGTATCTCGGCAATCGTTTGCGGTCGCGCAAAACTTTTCAGACAAAAGTTGTAGAGCAACATTTATTACACAAATTTCGTAACAACCAATTTGTTCTATTTTTTATATTTCCGCTCGAGGATTGACGAAATCGATTCCAAAACAAAAAAGATGCGTATGAAATCCAATCCCAAAAATAAGAATTTTCCGGAACACACTGAAACTTAAGGGGTTTAAGGGGACCATAAAAAATCGAGTTCTCAAGCGTAAGACCTCCAACTCCTTGAGGTTCTTTCGTCATATTGATTTTGGGGGGTAAGTTATTCTTTCGCGTTTAATGTCTTGTTTGAAAAATCAACTATTTGGTTAACAAATTAGTATCTTGGTATGACTTCGCCCTTTCTTGTGCAGGAAATTGTTCTTATCAATCAAAAAGTCAAATACTGGGGTAAATGTTTTCTAAATATTTATCTTTTTGGCTCTCAAGTTTTACAACTTAGTTGAAAATGCAACTGGTCTTCCTTTTTTTGACCATTCAGCTGAAAAGTTGGTTGAAAATGTCAATGTTTATGTAATAATTAATTTTTCGTTGTTGATACTTATAGTGTTTGGTTAGAAAATCAATCTTTTTGACTAAAGATTCATATTTTTGGGTTTGAAAATCATATCGACATACGAATCTTGTAGATATTTTCAAGCTTGTCAAAGAAATTGCAATAACATATTTGCCTACTTGCGAAAACAAGCAAAAAAAACGCGAAAACCCGACTCGCAAAAACGTGCTTTGAGTCACACGTGACACGAATCAAGGCCTCATTCAAATTATCTATCCAGTGCTGAGCCACACTTTGACTTCTGTAAAATCCAATAACTGCAAAGCGTGTTTTCTCAAACTTAACCATAAACAGGAAAATGCCCTTAGAAATGACGTCTGAAACACCTGTTGTCAATGGAGCAAGTTGATGTTTAAATCTAGTATTTTTATCGGCTTCGACGATGCATTTGATAACTAGCGGTATAGTGTTGTTTACTAGCTCCTAATTCATTCTGGACCACTTTTCATTACTCATGAAGGTCTTGGAGATGGTTAAAATCGACGTAAACTAGCCCATCAGCAATTCGAAATTGATATTCTGTACCTTCACGGTTTCTTGTTCCCGATTTCAGCTTCCTGCAAACCGTCTCTAGATTCAGAAACATGAAGACTAACGATTACTGGGATAGAAGGGCTTTTCTCTTCAAACGGATCTCTGAAGAAGTCCTCGATATTCGAGGACACGCCAATCCAGTGGAAAACATAAAAAAAACTATTTAAAAAACTATGGACTGAATACTAATGGGAACCTTCCTGAATAAAGTTTTCTGTTCAGGAAAAACAAGAGGTGAAAAGTTATTCATGTAAAAATGCTGAGGGCAATCTTGGCTTGCAGAGATATAAAGATCGGCAGGAGTATAATGGAAGATTGATAATTTCTCATTCCAACCTCACCGATCTTCATTTTTCTGCAAGTTCATATAAACCTACTGCAGTTGAGCAAAAATCACTTTTCACTCCTTCTTCCTGTGTGAATTTTGGTGCCCGAGCTTCTGGAGAGATGCTTAGTACATTCAAAAAATGTAATCCTCTATTCCTTCTTGCAGAGTTGAGTTTGCAGTTCGAGTGCTCACCTAATGGTGAATCTATTCCTGGTGTTCCTCGTGGCAGACTTTCTTCTCCTTTATCTTTTTGTTCTGGAAGACAACATTCTCCTGACAAATATTCCCCTCTTGTCAAGCCCTCTCTTTGATATAGGTCTAGGTCTCCTTCTGCAGAGGTTCTTCCTGCTAGGCTTTCTTGTCATGACAGGTCCATTATTATTCCTTCCACCAGGCTTTCCTCTTCTGACGGACGTGGATGTGGACTCGAACAACTCAGATTTATTCGGCTGATTTCCCGCACGGAATCGCGGCAGATATTTGAACTTCGAAGATACACTTTTCCTGATGGTGCACCAGTTCGATTCACGTAGGAAATCACAATTATGAGTTTGCCCCAGTGAAAGAACAGATTGTATTATCAACATTCGATGGTGACATCCTTGCAATATTAGAGACTAGTAATTCTCTTCTTGGAATGTATAATAGTTGTAAGAAAGGACGGGTGAAAATGAACATGGATAGCGGCACAGTTACAACACTGACTCCCAAAGAACTTGATGAGGCTCCAGTAGGCCGACGCCGTACAATCACAGGGTGTTCTCATCTACGGTACATCAAGTAAGTGTTAACCACAACTCTCCACACCATGATTTTGGTTTCAAATAATGTAAAAGCAGTTGTTATATTACACTCTTATCGGCAACATACTAGAGCAATAGACATAATATCAACAAATGTAATACTAGACGGAATCTGAATATACAGAGTGCCTACTTTTATGCATGTCACACAGCCATCGCGTACAATAAGCTGAGCTTGTCTATCTAGCCTTATGAAACCTGGTTTGACGGAACCTTGTGACAAGCCTGTCTCAGTAACTTAGTCAAGATTCCGCTTGTAGTTTAAGTAATTTAGCATGTATTGCCGTATTAAAGATTCCACAGTGGACTGAAACGGCAAAAAGTGCCAAAACTTTTGCATATGGAGGATTTGAGTTAAAATCAACTCGCAATACATGTTTTCGATGTATTTTTCAACGAGGAATTCAAATCAGTTTCCCTCGCTATGTCATCTTTACTCTTTCTTAAGTAAAAACACGCGTTTTCAACGAGGTTTAACCGAAAAAATCGCACTTATAGCAAGCAAACAGTAATACATTTCCTTTGCTCGAGCATGTAACACAAATTTGTTATGTATTTTTCAACGAGAAATCCGATTCTGTGGTCTAAGGAACGATATTTATCAATTTTTCCGGTGGAAATAGCGATTTTCTTATGGAAATCTACGAGAATCGCACTTCTAGCAAGCAAACAGTAATTCATTTCCTTTGCTCGAGCATGTGACACACATTTGTTATGTAATTTTCAACGAGGAATCCGAATCTGTTGTCTGCGGAACGATATTTATCAATTTTTCCGGTGGAAATAGTAATTTCCCGATGAAAATCCACGAAAATCGCACTTCTAGCAAGCAAACAGTAATTCATTTCCTTTGCTCAAGCATGTGACACACATTTGTTATGTATTTTTCAACGAGGAATCCGAAACCCGTTGTAGATAAAAGCTTTGTACATACATACGTAAATTATTAAACTCTAACATATACTCACTTAGACTAAGGTATTTACATCATAAAACAGAAATATTAACATAAAATTGGAAATACTTCAATTAACTGTTCTATAGTAATTTTATGAAGATATAATATTTCCCTATTCAACTTCTTCTTGGTCACCGTTCACGAGTACAAGTTTTTTCATTTCATGAGTCAGTTCAGATTGCTTCGTTTGTGGTAAACGTCTCAAAGATGTAATAAGTGGATCGGAATTAAGGAAAAGTGTTTGGTACATATCCCTATTAGTCTCTTCTCTGCCAAAAAGTACGAACGAAAACTCAATCAAACTCTAATCAAAAACTAATGTGGTATAATAAGGATAGATTTTTCTTTATGATAATATATATTGTTGAGATCGTTATTGTTATTTTCATTAAAATATAGACTATTTTAAAGAATATTAGTTATCTTATTGTAAGCATTTTTATATAGAATGAATTCAATTTTAAATATCATCTTCATCGCTCAATACTATTTGGCAATAAACGCATTTACCTAGAGTATTTTCTGGCATGATTTTCTCTAGATTTTTTAACATTCGTGTTGCTGCTCTCTTGTGCTTCTTCCGAAAAACATTTAATCGGTATATAAGTCTGTCCATAATTCTCCATCCATGTAATAATATGACGTGTAAAGAGGGAGGCATAAAGTAGAAGTTTTACAAGTCTGCGTACATTTTTGCTGTTTCTTCGCCATAGATCCTAAATTCTTCCGTATTAATTGGATGACCAGACGAAATGTCCGCAAGAATAACATCAAAGCTTTGGAGCAAGTCTCTATTAAATCCTAAAACACCCAGTATTAGATTAAATCGTATTAAAATATTTATAAAAAACAAGTTGCCGTTACAAGTTACCAGTTATTTCAGAAACAATTCCATCATTATTGAAGAATCTTCTAGCGGTATTACCATCATTATTTTGTACTACCTGAACCTTGCAAAACCGCATCAACTAGAATACCCAAATGGTCTTGAAAAGCACATGGTATCTCTATAGCCATCCAAAAAAATGACTCTCAGAGAGGTGTTTCTGAATCTCATATTTATATTACATATTTACATCGTAATATTTTAACAATCCAATATTATGCTACACGAAATAAACAACTGCACATTTACAAAAATTCTAACTTATGATGATGTTGAACAACATCCCATGTAAAAATTCTCACCAGATGCATGACATAATCACATGAGTTAACTGTTTTGCAAATAAAAATTTACCTAAATAATGAAGTATACAATTAACTGATATTCAAGAATCAAATTTCTAACGCTCAATGATTTTT
>WSXT02240762.1:0-15640 GCA_011762715.2 Neuroterus valhalla
TATATGTGTGTGTGTGTGTTTTTTATAATAAATATATTCCTTATACCCTGTTGGAAGGATATGATTAAATTTATTATCACAGAAAAAAACCAAGGGTAAAAAGAAAATCAGGTGAGAATCCTATAGGATAATTTCTTCATTCGAAAAAATAAAGAGCGGTAAGAGTGAAATCAAATGCAGGCGATCTTTTATTTCTGCCTTTCCGCTCTTCATTTTTTTGAATGCCATATTGACAGATTGTCATGAAGAATTGGAGGCTCGAGAAGCATTAGGACAATGAGTAAATTGGGTTGAAATTGAAAGCCTTGAAATTTAGGGTTATTCTCAATATCAATACATGCTTAAGAAAGTTCTTCTTACATGGTCAGTATGTGTACTGTTCAGTTATTCTATAAGGTGGTGACAATCATGAGCAACTCGGTGGTCTTCTACCTCAAAAAGAGAGATTTCGTTAATCTAAGAAGATCTCCATATTATTTGCATATCTGGAAATTCAAGATTTTTCTTCATTCCTCAAATTTCCAAATTTTCAAAAGTTCTCGTAGATCCTGAAACTGGGATGTTTCTATAAACTTCTGGTAATTCTACTATGATTTTCCTTAATTTTCGAAAACCTGGTTTTTATTGTTCCTTAACTCGAGCATTGCCTACATTTGTTACGAAAGATATCGCGTGCTTAAGATGCTGAAAGTAGGCAGTTTTCTTTCTTGTGAAGTTTACAATACTTGCCATCGGCTAATCTTTGGGTCGTTTCCGACTCGTCTCCGGCTTATTC
The DNA here is from genome assembly GCA_011762715.2 of Neuroterus valhalla. Classification (NCBI taxonomy): domain Eukaryota; kingdom Metazoa; phylum Arthropoda; class Insecta; order Hymenoptera; family Cynipidae; genus Neuroterus; species Neuroterus valhalla. The sequence goes on from WSXT02240762.1 coordinate 776, forward strand.
ACGGCTCGCCTACAACTCCCTTATTAATTTTTTGAAAGAATTGGAAATAAAAAATGTATTTTTCAAACAAGCCAATATTTTGGTTATTCTTGTATCGTTTTGTCTGACGTGGCGCCGCTCATTGATTAAAAGAAGGTTTCTGTGCACAAATTTGTTCCCATACGAGAATTTCTATTCGATTTAGACTTGAATTTTAGATTTCAATTTTATTTCCGACGACTGAAAGGGAAGCTACGGCTTATTTGGAAACTAGATTTCGACGAAACTAGAATTGGAAACAAGAGCGAACCCTCCAATAAAAAACTGCTTGATAATAATAAGCAGACCTTTCTCCGGTAATAAATTTAGAAATGCAACATTTTGTTGTATCTGGTGTCGTTTTTCTGAGGGATAAAATTGTTGTGTTCGGATGTCATTTTCCACAAATGGTACAAAGAATATGCATTTTAGTCAAATTAGTCAAAAATAGTGTATAAATAGTCCAGTAAAATTAGCTTGAAAACAGCTAACTTTAAGAAAAATTTATAAAGTTTTGATGTCTATCGTACGTGGTTCCTTATGGCATCACAATCAAGTATCAAAAAAGTTTCCCTATGACCAGTTGACGGAAACATCCTTAAATCTAACAAACAACCCCCGAAGAATGGTTTTGGCGATTATTTCGAAAAGGGTGCATCAAACTATAAAAATAGTTGTGTATAGGAAAATAGTACACACGATTGTTGACAAAAAGAGTCATATGTATTTTTGTTGCACGCGTCATTGTTTCCGAGTAATTCATCCTTCAAACAGGGGGTGAGTTTGAGCTCGAAGCCCGCACGCTCTTTCTCTTGCACATACCTCGAAAGAGGGTGGTTTTTGGGTGATAATGTATGAAACTAAAATTATAAAGTGAATGATTTTGCATAAATACTGGTAATTCATTTGTTATTATTCAAACATATCAAGAATATGTGAACATTATTCCGAAAATATATCAGTGGCTCATTTCATAAAAAACTGATTATAGACGTATGTATATATGCATAATGCATCAATAATTAATCAATACTATTTTACATATTTTTCAGGAATAAAAATTATTTATAAGTAAATATTTTATAATATATGCGATTTTATTTATAATAGTAGTAGTAGAAGTAGCAGCAGTAGTAGTAGTAGTAGTGGTAGTAGTAGTAGCATTCTCTTGCACATACCTCGAAACTAGATTGTTTTTCGGTGAATATATATAGGCAATTTAAATTTAATTAATATTCCAATCCATTGGACTAAAATCCTGATCCGAGCAGCGTTTCAAAAAAATCTGGTCCAATTGGAACGGAATTCTCGTACTCTTCATGGTCCAAGCTTGGACCACTTTCTGCTCCATTATATCAGAAAGTCGTCCATTGGACTGAAATTGCAGGTTTGGTCATTGCTTGGACCAGGATTTCGGTCCAAGGGATTCAGAGTGTATCATAAGAAAATAGTGGTGTACAAACTTGTTATTTTTTTGAGAATGAATAATTTTTCTTGACTACATCTTTTGATAATTTGTATACATTTGCTGGAAACTGGAAATCTTTCAATTTAATTTGTATTTTCCACTATCAGAAAAAAAACCATGCGTCTCATAATAGAATATCATTGGAGAGATGTGCACATCCTTTTGAGGTGAACGATTTTGTTTTCTAAAATTTCCTTCTCACCTCGTAAAGTTCAGCCAGAAATTGGATACTTTCATTTTTAATTTAATTTTTTCCAATTAACCAAAAACTACGCGTCCTATCAAAAAAAAATTTACCCGCTTTGCTGGCACATTCCCATCGCTCGCAAGTTTCAGCGCGCCTACACGGAAAAAATAACTGTTCCAAAAAGTGGAAAAAGTTTGCGAAATTTTAACAAAATAGAATGTCACTTTTGGACAGAGCTTAAATTTGTCATAAACTGGAAGAGTTACCTTTGTACAATTTCATAAGCAATTTTTTTAAAATATGATATAAATTTACGAATAGGAAAAATTTATCTAAAAAATTCTAACCCGCAAAATCTAAAATCTTGAAAGCTGCATGTAAAAAAATAATAAGACAGTTTGTGAAATTTTGCCAAAGTTGCTATCCATAGTTTCGCTTGCTCGTGTATCCAAAAGCCGAAAGCTATTTGTGACATTTTAACAAAGTATTGATCCACACTTTCGTGAAGAGTGTTGTCGATTCGGAAAAAAAATCGATACACTTTTGTTCACATGTTGTATATGTGTGTGGACGGCGGAAGGTCTCACAAGTCTCTTTATGTCTAATTTTACATACAAATACATACGCATATAATTTCCTGCCTATAACTGTAACTAATACATGTATATCGATATTTCTTCACGCAATCTGAAGCACGCTACACTGTGAGTTGTCTTATTCAGATCGCTCTTATATACTAAACACATGAAGCGATCACCACTTGCGAGAAACTGATCAGAGATGAGTCAAAATCTTTCGAGGCCTTAAATCCAAGAATGAGATTATTGAAATTGTTTTGGAATAGGTCATGTCATTTGCTCATCAGATAAAAACTCTCCGCGTAAGAGAAATCTATGAAAATTAAACAAATTTAGGTACACATTTCATGTAGTATTAATTTTTTTTGGAGAAATGGATTTTTTGCGCGAGAGAATGTCACAAATGAATGTGAGAAGAAGAGCAGTGATTGCATTCAATCAATTCTCAATTTTCGTCCTAATTCTTGATCGATAAAATAGTTCTAGTATTTCACTACAACGTGGTGGTTGATTGCTCAAATTTAAATTACTCAATACAATTATACTTGAAATATCAATATCATAAAAAATCTTCGATAGAAAGATATTTATAGCCGTTGAATAAAAAGGACTAGGAATTTCCAAGCACTCTAATCTGTTACGAATCATATGATTAACACTGTTTACACTTTATTCATATACCGGCTCGATCCATGGAAAACATAACGCGACTTATCAGGGTGGCGATTCGGCGGACGATTTCGAATTCCCGGTCAGTTCCCGGTTCTTCAAGGTCATTTTTTCAATTTTTCCGGTCAACTTGAAGCAAAATATTTATATTTGTCGCATAACGCAAACGTTAATTTTTATTCATGACGTTCATTCTAAACATCAATTAACACAACAGATCAAGAATTGCAGAATAAATCAATTTTGAAGAGAATACTCTAATTTTCAACTAGAAAATAATATTTTCTTACGAAAATTGGAACAGGTGAACTTACAATTAAAAGATCGATTCACGATAACAAAAATCTCCAACCAGAAAATGTTGATTTCGAAACAGGAAGATGAATTTTCAACTAAAAAGATGAATATTTAACTGGAGCACTTCATTTTCCAACCACGGAAGTGGATATTGAAACAAGAAGATTTATTCCCAAATAGAAGGAATCATTTTCTAAGAATAAATATAATGTTTTAACAAAATAGTCGAATTTGAAAGTCTAAAAATGATTATTTTCAACCAAAAATCGAACAGTAACATTTTTTGTTTGAAAAACCAGTTTCAAACGAAGCATAAGTATTTTATACTAAAAAAAAAAATCTTCAACCGAACAATGAAACCATTAAATTTTCAATTGGGATGAGTTGAATTTCCAGTTAAAAAGGATTGTTTATAACATCAACAACAACAAACTTTGGAAACAAAGCTATCTTTCAACAAACAAAAAAAGGTATCAAAGAAATGATTACATTTATACAAAAAAAAATGAAATTGTTAATGTTTAACTGAAGTAGTTGAATTTTAAACCAGAAAGACGAATGTTTAACTGGAATGATAAACATTCAACTCAAAAGAATAGATCAATGTTTGACAAAAAATTAGTTTTCAACCAAAAAAGACTATTTTTCAACATAATGGTTACAATTCAGAATTTTTGGAGAAGTATATCAACTTCCAAAAAAAAAACATAATTTTCTACAAAAAATCGATTTTTCAACAAAGTATGTGACGTTCCACCGGGAGAATTGAATTTCCAACCCAAAAAGACAACTAAATGTCGAATATTATGAACTGGAAAAGATCAATTTTTCACTAAAAATGAAACAGTTGAATTTTCAGTTGAAGTCATTCATTTTCAAATGAATAGATGTATTTTAAGCGAAAGATGAATTTTTGACCATAAAGATTAATTTTCTACACAAAAAACAAATTTTCCACGAAGTACATAGATCCTCAAAGAAATAGTTTAATTTTCAAATTAAAAAATCAATGTTCAACTAAATACTCGAATTTTTCACCTAAAAAAAATTAATTGATTTTTCAAAGTAGTCACAATTTCAACCAAAGGTGGATTTGGAATCGACAGTAATGCAACTTTGACACAAAAATTTGATTTTCAGCAAACAAGATTAAATTTCAAACAAGTAAATAATTAATTTTTTAACTCAAAAAGGATAATTTTCAATGAACAATATAAACAAGCTTACAATCATGATTTAGAAATATTTCTTGTTCAGAAAACTACTTCTACTACTGCTTGAAGTACTTTCTCTATTACATTCTCATCATTATGAGGAGGTATTAGATTTGTGTAAAATTTTACCCCCCTAGTTTTTGTCAAATGTCCACGTTTTGAGACCCCCTGAACCTAGAAAAATGGTTTTAATGAATGTGTCTGTCTGTATGTATGTATTTATGTATGTATGCATGTATGTCTGTGAGCACGATAACTTACGAAAAAACGAATCTATTATATTGGCCTTTGGTACACTCTTTCAGCATCAAAAATTAAAGGTCAACTTCGTTAGCCAGCTATTTTGGATGGCAACCCAAAAAGTTCGAGCATTTTGGAAATTTTTGGGACTATTTTTTCCTAGACTCGAAAATTTTAAGTACGACTCTCTGTAGTAAGTAATGAGTGAAACAATTTCTCCTAATGGTTTTTTTTTCATGAAAACAAAAATGAGTTATGGCATTTTCAAAATTCAAAAATAAAAACAAAAATCAGGGATTTTTGCCAAACAACTCAAAATATCAAAAAAAGGTTAAGGAACAAAAATGTTCCTTCTTGAGAGCCCTACAAGATCGTGTACACAACTTCCTGAATTTTCTAAAAAAATAAAAAATTCCCATTTTGATCGCACAAAAAATCATTTGAAAGAATCTGTGAACTCGATAACTTTGGAAAGAATGATTATTTTCGATCGTGCTTTGCTCAACATTTTGAGGGACCGAAAAGACAAGTCAAGTTCGTTCACCAGCTATTTTGGATGAAAAATCAGAGAGGGGGAGTATTTTGAATATTTTTTTGGAATTTTTTTTCCAAGACACAAAAATTGTAAGTACAATTTCTCGTAGCACGTGAAAAGTGAAACAATTTATCTCCATCATTTATTTCGATAAAATCCAAATTGTTAGAGTTATGGTATTTTCAAAATTTAAAAATATAAAACAAAATGAGAATTTTTAGCCAAATAACGCAAGATTGAAAAGAATGTCAGAAAAGAAATATTTCTTCTTGGGAGCCCTACAAGATCGTGAATACAACCTCTTGAATTTTCTAAAAAAATCGAAAATTCCAAAACAAAAAATAATAAAAAATGATCTGTGAACTCGATAACTTTCGAATGAATGGCCATATTCGATCGTACATTTGCACACGTTCCCAGGGACCAAAAAGACAGGTCAAGTTCGTTAACCAGCTATTTTGGATCAAAAATTGAAGGGGGGAGCATTTTGAAAAAAAATTTGGATTTCTTTTCCAAGATTTAAAAATTGTCAGTACGGTTTCTTGAAGCAGGTAAAAATTAAAACAACTTATCCTCTTGATATTTTTTTATAAGAACAGAATTGTCGCAGTTGTGGCATTTTCAAAATTAAAAAATATAAACGAAAATGAGAATTTTAAGCCAAACAACGCAAGATAGGAAAAAAAGTTAGAAGGAAAAAAAAAGTTTCTTTTTTGGGGCTCTCCCGAATGATCTTTACAACTTTTCGAGTTTTCTCAAAAAATCGAAAATTCAAATTTCGGTCGCACAAAAAATAATGAAAAATAGAAAGATTCATTTTTTGGTCAAACAATGCAAGGTGCGGGAAAATATGAACTAAACTTGTGCATCAAAAAAGGATCTACAAATTTGGTAAAATTAACTTTTTGATGGACAAGAAGTTTTTGCACCATTTATAAAAATCCAAATAAGAAATGAAAAAAATCAACTTTTGTACAATTGACACAAGCTTAGAAAAAATCAAATCGACACAAGTTCTTTACCAGGAAAATATCTTTCAATGTGTTATCAACTTTTTTAACAGGATATGTAGTTTTCATTTCAATCAGGAAAATAGCCATAAAAATGAAATAATAAAATTATTTTTGAAAAAATTACTAAGGCTTACACAGAAGATTGATAGAGGAAAGTCATTTACCCAAAGAATACCTGTAAATTTGTTATAATTTTTCCTGTTGGACGCGTAGTTTTTCTTCCGATCCTAAAAAATGAAATGTTAAAATTGAATTTCTATAAAAACTACACAGCATGTGAAAAAAATTAGGCAACATAAATTCTCCACCGTTTTGGACAAACTGTGATCGAGTGCGCTGTACGAGACACGCGATGAGAATGTATTCGTTAAAGCCGAAAAGGCTTTAACAAAAGATAATTCATTCATATATGAGAAAAAGCAAATAAAACGGGATGAATAAATTGTTTTGAAAAAATGAAGGTGACAATTCCTTCCGTAGGTTTGAGCCATCATCGATTTGATTATCAAATTCGAGTCAGCTAAAAAAATCTTACAGAGCAACAAATTTGCAAAACGTTTTTCTCGTAATCGGAAAAAGTACAAATTCTTTCTCTCATGACGTATAGATATATTTAAATATTTTGAGAATTAGAATAAAGGAACGTTACATTGTTTCAATCAAATGATAAGATCTCTTTTTCATTCATGAAAAGAAAGCGGTCATTTCTCGTATTTTTTCGGTAGAATTTTTAATAGTTTACGTGGAGTCAAGTAAATTCCCGGTTTTTAATTGAATTCCCGGTTATTTCCCGGTTTTCTCCCAGTCAATGAAATTCCCGTCCATTTCCCGTTTTCCCGGTCAAGTCGTCACTCTGTGTTACTATTGCCATGGTACCGGCTTCTTATAGATAGAAATTCGCGGAAAAGAACTGAACATCGCCAGAATGAAGCACTTTGTGAAAAATCATACAACTTTTTGAGACTCCTTCTTTGACTAGCAGTTCAATTTTTCGTTTCTGTGTTTGAGAAAATTTCTATTCCGAATATTTAAAAAAACTGATGGTTCTGTTTTCAAGAAATTGATAGTTTTTTTTTAGACATTGTAACAAACTATGGAATAAATATTGTGAAATAACTTATCTCATAATCAATGTCAATTATTCATAAAACGTTTTACAAATTTTCGATAGTCTAATCCACTTTTTGATAAATGTATACGAAATCTTCTAAAAATTGTGGCCTGTTCAAAAAAGACATTCTATTTTGTTGAAATTTCGCAACCTTTTTCTACTTTTTGGAACAGTTATTTTTTCCGTGTAGGACGCGTGTCCGCCGGATCTCATGCTTTGCGCTCGATACTGAATTTGACTCGCGTTCGGCGCTCCGGTATTTGTGTGTCGCATTCGGAATGCTTTTGCTGTTGTTCATTTCAATAATTATGCAGATTTGAAAGTGAATTGAATAAATTAATCTCTTTTAGATCTCAGTTACCCAATGCAACATTATATTTTTAATTTATAACGTAATTAAGTATACGTGAAGATTAGATTTCTCAAAGGTCTGTTGGCTTTAAAGTACACATTCTCATCGTGGCACTCACGCTCCGCGCTCGACTTTTAGTGGAACTTTTTATATGTGAGTTTATTATCTAAGATACCTTCACAAGAGAAACCGGATGCGCTGTTTATTATACAAACAAGTGCATCAAAGACCGATTTGATCCGTTCATTTTCTGGTGAGATTACTCACCAGAAACTGAACCAGGCTTACAGACGGACGGACATACAGACAGACACTATCGTCAAAACTTGACCTTGAACGTAGAGATCCGTTGAAAATTAAAGATGTGGAATTTCGGGTGATGCTTATGCTTCCTCAATCATGAATGATGAGAATGTAATAAAATTTTTGATTTTCCATTATATGCTGTACAGTAAAAGTTTGAATTTTTCATGTTTCTAAGAAATCCGAAATTTGGTTATGATAATCTCACACTGTTCTCAAAAAGCAACGCTTTTCTTCCTTTTAATTTTTCTCACATCGTGCGTTATTTCGCGTGGAATCTCCATTTTCTTTTGTATTTTTTAATTTTGAAAATTCTATTACTCTGATTCTTTTCTCTTTATCAAAAAAAGTTATGAATATGAAGTGTGTAAATTCCCAAATGCTACAAAGAACCGTACATAGAATTATAAAATCAGGAAAAAAAATGTCTCAAAAATTTTGAAAATGCTCCCGCTGGACAAACGGACATACAGACCAACAGACAGACACCATCGCCAAAACTTTATTTTCGGCTTCAGGGGGTCTCCAAACGTGGAGATCCGTTGAAAATTCAAGATGTGACGTTTCAGACGATTCTAATACTTTTTCACTGATGAATGATGAGAATGTAATAAAATAGCGAATTGGTTGATCTTTTCTTGGTGAATAATTTTCGTCCTGCATGTTTTTTCTCATCGTGCATGGTTTGGACAAAAAGTAGCATTTTTATTTTTGAATATTTCTTCGTATGGTTGGAACCATAATTGTTGGTCCAAAAAGGCTAGTTAACGAACTTGACGTTTTTTTTGGTCCTTCGAAACGTGAGCCAAAGTGCGATCCAATCTGAATAGTCTTTCAAAAGTCATCTGATATACCGACGACGATATACTGTAGAATTCCATAATTTCAATTAGCATTGTTTAGGAATGGAACAAAAATTATTTGTCTCACAAAAATAGCCTTATGCCAATTCGTAGACCTTGAATACCCGTTTGTATCTCGTTTAGTTTTGCTAGCTAGGAAGCGAACTTTCTTATTCCTCGAGAAGAATTTTATATAGATAAAACCATAACCATTGGTCAAAATAGACTGTTTCAAAAAATTGTATTTTCTTCTTTGGCCTCAAAAGTTTGTTCAAAAGAGTTATCTAATCGGATCATTCTCCGAAGAGTTATCCAACTATAACAGACGACAAGGACGACAAGAGCAACGACAGACTAACAGACACCGTCGTGAAACATATTTTTACGCATTCAGAAGGTCTCGAAACGTGGAGATTTGATAATATCCGCGGAAGTAAATCTTCTTGAAAAATGAATAACTTCGCATGAAGATGAGATTGTATAAATTTTTGACTTTGGAAGAATACTTTTCTTCTAGAGGAGGTGTTCCGGTATTTGATCCTGTACAATATTACGAATACTGTAGTCCCGTATCCGATCAAAACCCGCAACACCTCCTTTCATTAGAATGGATCATCGCGGAAGCATCCAATCTATCATCAATATCGTTTTTTATAAAACATCTATACTTTATAAGAGACGTCTAGTAGTATAGCTACTATCTAGAAGAGTTCTCCAGGGGAACTGTAGAGGTTCGAAATTTCTTCGAGTGTTTTTATGAACAAATAAGTGTATCGAAATGGTTTGAGAATTATGGTTCAATGAATGATCGAAAAAACTAACTATATAATTGTCTATTTTTCGCCAGACAGAGTAATTTTTTCACCATAATCAACAGTAAATAACTCAATTCCGAACGTTGGTAAAAAACACGGGCGATGCTCAACAGTTGTCTTTGTTTTTTAGAATTTCATGAGTGCAGGCTTATGAACTAAAAAATTCGTTCTTCCTGTTGAAATTCCCTGCCAAAATCTTCTCGCCGTCCTATTTATTGATTTGATAATAGTGTAATCTTATGTTAAATTAAAATTACAGTCGATTAATGAAAACTTTCTCTTCAACACATGCATGAAAACCACGGGGTTTCAAGCGTGTGAAGCGAGCCAGAAGTTGCTGTTTTCAGAACAGGGAGAAAAACCGAGAAAAAACTCGAAAACCCGTGATTTTCATGCATGTGTTGAAGAAAACCGTCTTCGGTCTCGTGCGCCTTCGGCACACTCGACCTACGACTCATTCGGCAAACGTTGCGCTCGACAAAAAACGCCTATTTCTATCCCTAGGTGCATTATATACTATTCTTGTTCTTGCAAAGTTTAGGTTCAATGCGCTTTCCACGGACATAGAAAACGCTGCTGACCAAACAAGTCCAGTCAATGAATAATTTGAAAAAAAAAATCGATAGTAGGATATTTGGCGATATTTAGCGATTTTAGTTGACAATAAGATGAGATGAGAAAAAAGTCAGGGAAAAACTTCAGAATGTTTTGATTTGTAGTTAAACCTAATGTATTATATGTTATAAAAAAATGACCTCAACTTTGGCACACAATTTGATAAAATGAAGGACAAAATAGACATAAATAGACCGTATTACAGACAAAGGTAGCCGTTCTCGGCCTATTACCAATATTGACAGTAGGACTCATAATCACCTTTGCCATTTACATTCTTGTCTCGATTGTATAACTTACGAAAGAAGCCCTAGATATTATTATGCTGACTTAAAAATTTTGAAATATATTATAACAATATGGGGGAACAATGAAAAAAAGTATGACCTCGAAAACGTTCCCATAAGTGTCTCACGTTGTATGCCAAAGTTCAGGCCATTTTATATTGATTACTTTTAATACAAATGAGTTGATTTCTTTTCTCAGGAAGTAAGATGAACTGAAATGCAAATCGACTGACACATTTCCGAAGTTGTTTGCTGACTTTTTTCTCATCTCATCTTATTGTAAATTAAAGTCGACGAATCTACATATTCTAAAACTTTATACCAAAACCATAATAGTTGGGACTTTTCTTTTGCGCTACGAAATTGTGAATGTTTCTCAACATAACCATATTTGACCTAGAATTACCCGTTGCCCAGTTTTCCCGCAGAAAATTCCTGTTCTTCAACATTTTTCTACATGGCGGCCGTTGCACAAGGAGGATTCTTTAGCAAAAAAATTATCGTCCTCCTATTATCGATTTTTTTAAACAGGCGAATTTGTCCTTCGCTGATTGGAATATACTAAAACGTTTGACGCTCTATAGTCGGAGAGCTAACTACATAAAACAGCATCGATAAGGTACACGAGGTTTGAGCTTGTAATCCGGGAGCCCAAAGTTAGTACATCACCCAACGCCATTTCTGGCATCCCGCACAGGTTGGATATGGAAATGCCAGCCCAGTAAGCTGCTCTGCAATAACCCCATACCCCCTAAAACCAAATTTCCTCAACCATCGAAACCAGTAACCTGCTATGCAATAACCCCAGATCCTCTCAACCCAACTTCCCCAACCAGCGGAGTCAGTAACCTGCTATGCAATAACCCCAGACCCCCACAACCGAATTACCCTAACCATTGAACCCGGTAACCTGCTATGCAATAACCCTAGACCCCCACAATCCAATTTCCTTAACCATCGAAGCCAGTAACCTGCTATTCAATAACACCAGACCCCGCAACCCAATTACCCTAACCATTGAACCCAGTAACCTGCTTTGCAATAACTGTAGACCCCACAACCCAGTTTCCTTAACCCTCGCGCCCAGCAAGCTGCCATGCAATGACCCCAGATCCCTACAACCCAGTTTTCTTACCCTCCGAGCCCAGTGCTGCTATTGAATAACCCCAGACCTCCACAACCCGATACCCTTAACCTTCAAGCCCAGTAACCTGCTATGTAGACTATTGCTGGTTTCTAAACAGGGAGGACAACGACCCGGCAGGTCATAAACATGAATATCTTCAGCGATCCTTTGAAATAAAAAGAAAACGTTTTCACACAAAATCTACATAAATTTATACGCTCAAATGACCAATACTCAACGATTGAGAAAGTTTGGTTATGGTCGTCGAGGGCTATTGACTCGCAGGTTACAGTGCTCAGGGGTTAAGAGAATTGGGTTGTGGGAGTCCGGGGTTATTGCATAGCAGGTTACTGTGCTCGATGGTTTAGGAAATCGGGTTGTGGGGGTCTGGTGTAATAGACTCGCAGGTTACAGGCCTTGGAGGTTAAGGAAATCGGGTTGAGTGGGTCAAGGGTTGAAGACTCGCAGGTTACTGATCTCAAGGAATAAGGGAATCGGGTTGTAGGGCTCTGGTTATTGCATTGCAGGTTACTGGGCCCGAGGGTAAAGGAAATCGGGTTGTGGGTGTCTGAAGTTATAGACTTGCAGGTTACAGGGTTCGAGGGTTGAGGAAATGGATTTTCGGGGATCTGGGGTTATTGCATAGCAGGTTACGGGACTCGAGGGTTAAGGAAATTGGGTTGTACGGGGCTGGGGTTATAGACTCGAAGTTGACAGGGCTCCGGGGTATTTGAAATCGGGCTGTGGGTGTCTGGCGTTATATTAACATAGAGCAAGCTTCAATAGACATGGTTTTGCTACTTTTATTTCTCGGGTAAGTATTTTTGTAGCAGCAATGATATCCGTGAAAAGTGATACGTGTGACTTGAGTGGCTCAAAAATGTCTTCGGTGTAGGGAATCGATTTTTCGAAGTCTCCAGGCTCGAAGTCCGTAAATTTTTTTGTTATTAACAATTTGACTGTTGAAATGAATGCATCTTGCTGCCTTAAATTCTTACGGTATTTTTTAGCAATAAAATTGATTGTAAATTTCATCACGAATATTTCCCATTTTCTTTTTTGAAAAATCTTGATTAGAACAAAAGTAATGGGCAAATTAGTGCAAAAATATTGTAAATACGCGCTCTTTTCGCATTCAATCGATCCTAATTTGGCTTGTACGACTGCTATTGAGACTTCGAAAGGCCTATTCCAAACAATAGGCCGTTTTCCTCAATACAGGCCCTCGTTCACACATTTTCGAGCCCTGGAAACAATTTTACAGCCCTCCAAAGTTGAAATTTTTACCAAAAAATGACAGTGTTAATCATTTATGTACCTCTCATTAAATAGATTTCAAACAATATCGATGAGAAAAGTCTTCCCATATTAATCTTTAACAACAAACGGGACTTTTAAGCCCACGTAGCGATTCCCAAGGTGAGTACTGGCTGAATAATCGTCGTTTTGATAGCGACCAGTCGACTGAGGCGCATGGCGCGGGTGCCGTTCAGGCGCTCGTGGGCCTAAGCCATTCAAATCATTTACAACAGTCGATAAACTTGAACACACATTAAAAAATCTGAAGGTAAATATTTTTGTATAGACTTTAATATTTATTCATATTTTACATATGAGCAAAAGAAATATGATAACAAGAGAATTATGGAGCTACCTCCAACGTGGAACTCGATTCGACTTCATATTAAGGGCATTTAACGAAACTTATAAGCAGCCCAATCTATATATTAAAAATAATGTTAAGAGCAATCCAGAAAAGTTTGAATCTGAACTTCAAGGAAATATTTTTGTGACTCAGAAAATTCCTTTTTTATATCCACCAACTGAAGAATTGGTGCCTAACTGCGATTGGAAGAAATGTATCACAAAGCACTATACATGCAAAGCAAATGGATTACCTTACATTTATTTTCCTCCATGTAGTAAGACAAAAACTTGTGGAAACCCATGCAATATGTGATTAACGAGAATAGATTATGTGCTTTTAGTATAGTCAATTCTAAATAATTGATAAATTTATTATATATGTTGATTATAAATCATTCGAATGTCAAGCTTAGGCCGACGACTGCCTGAACGGCACCCGCGACATGCACCTCAGTCGACTGGCTGCTACAAAAACGTCGATTTTTCAGCAACTACTCACATTGGGAATCGCTGGGTAGGCTTAAAAGTTTCGTTTTCTGTTCGCTTCACACGCTCGAAAACCCGTGATTTTCATGCATTCATTGAAAAAAATAATAGATCAGGAAATCAGTATTGCTACCTATCCATTTTATTCGATTAATTTAAATTGTATGGTTCAAATTTTTTTTATTCCGGAGTGGAATTTTTTATTTCTCCACAAGAAAGCATAAAATTTGCTGCCTTATTTTCTCGAGCAGGATGTTCCTGAAATGAAGGGAACTATTTCTATTGTTAATTGTTATCTAGAGCTCCATCTTTTGTGTCTACAAAAAAAGTGCAGTTCTCATTAGGTTCTGATGTTGTGGAGCTCATTTTACTCTTTGAATAATGTTTTACAGATCCTTGTCAAGCATTTTGTCTTGAAAAATGTAATTGGGTAACATACAAATCGTCTTCTTATGGCAATATTTTTTTCTCGAATAATATTTTCTAGATAAGAGCGTTCTAAAGAGATAAGAAGAGATTATTTTAAAGGATGAACTGAGTCCCAAAATTAGAGGAGAGTAGGGAGTAGTGAGCCGGGTTTTGTTTTCGAGGTATGTATATCTTCCATAAAAATCAATATATTTTATTTTTTAAGTTGAATTTTTAGAGACCATCTAAACACAACTGCTGGACAAAAGAACTTGAAAAAAATCTTCGTCGTCTTTGTGATATTGCAGATCGGCCGAAACTTAGAAAATCGGCATTCGTGATTTTGGTGGAAAGTTGTGAGACATGCAAAAAAATGTAAGAATTCAGCATATTTTTATAATTTAGGTTTAATAAAGTAGTGGGAAATTAAATAGAAGGTCAATTTGATGTAAATATTTGTACTTCGTATTTATTCGAAGAAAAGTCCCTAGGGCTAATTAGCCCTTTCAGGAACAGGTTATACATAGTACAGATAAAACTATGAAACAACAGTCGGTTTGAAGCGTTTCAGAATACGAAGCTGATAATAAACAGTATTAGGACTGATAAGATTAATTTATGATGCAAGACATTTTACGTACGTAAGCTCAGGGT
>WSXT02240784.1:0-15638 GCA_011762715.2 Neuroterus valhalla
TTGGGGGGGTGGTCAAAAAAAGGAACTATTCCTGCGAAACGAGAAGGAGACAGTGGGGGCGATGTGGGGGGGGTGTGGACATGAGTCGAAAGTCGTATGAAATTGCGATACGTAATCCTTGAACGGCCCCTAAGAAGGGAGATAATGTGCGGACCAGATATTTAGCCTAAGACAGATCACACAAGAAAGTTTGAGAATAAAATATAAGTTTTCTGTGAACTTCTTGATCTGGGAGTTCATCGAACAAGGTGGCTAAAGCTGAGCTTCGGGAAAATTTGAAAGAGTATGAAATGAAACGGATTGCTTCTTGAAGCAATACAAGAAATATATGTATTATGGCAGTTGAGTGAGTGTGGGAGCAAATGGAAAACTGAGTATTTTGTTTGGACGATAACCACCTTCCTCTAATGATTTGGAACTTCGCTTTTCAGAGCACATATATTTTTCCAATTCAATCAGCCACTATAAAACGTATTCGCCACTGCTCTTGAGCATTTGCAAGTTTATACCATCTACGTCAGCAGCTTTGCTATTCTTCATTTTTTTCGTTCCGGACATAATGTCGCCGATGTCAATTTTTCTTTCCTTGTCTACAACTCGGTTGTTTCGTATATTATCATTGAGGTCATCCTGATTTCGGTGTCACTGATTTCAATAACTATAAAAATGGGTCACTGAATAAAATAAATAAAGATATGGACCGACGAAGAGCGAAATTTGATCGATTCAAATTCAGAGACCAGATTATGGGTACGCGATTCGTCAAGATCGGTGCAGAGGGCAGCACCGAGAGCGCAGATATGCCTTGTACACCAACACGGGACTTGGTCCGCCATTTTCTTAGTTTCTTGACATTCGGTAAATGACGTGCTCTTTTATTGCTACACCTGAATGTCACACACATACGTGGCTTTTCGAAAATCGTGTTTTAAACTGAAAAACCCTCCGATTCCGTTATCAGGGGCGAATATAATGCGAATGTAATGCGAATGTAAGACGACGTCGCCGTTAGAACCGCCTGAATCAAGAAAACTACCAAACAATCTGAAGACCAATTTCTGAGTACTGATCCTTGGCCGGAAGCGAAACCTAATTTTTCGTCTTAAAACAATTTTTCGAGAAGTAGGGGAATTGATAAAGAATATTCTCTTCAATCTTATGCGTCAAAATTTGAAGAAATGTGTCGAGTATTAAGAAATTGCAATATGAACTTCCTACCCAATTTATTTCTTCTATTTTTACAATAAATCCACCCATAACAGTTTTGTTCCCAAGTAGAATGTCGCTCTGGATTTACGAGGCGCCAAAATATAATATCTCTTCATTGAAACGAATGCCCTCAAGTGTAATATAACCATACACAAATAATTTTTCCCCACAAAAAGCGTGCAACTCGTTTGTGGTTGAAACAGGAACTCAAAATGCATCTGATCAAGTCCGACGGTGCCGCAGGGTCGCTGTCAGTAGGATATCATAATCGCGGTTCGAGTATGCGAACCTTGTGAAGACGATCGTGCCCATTCTCTCCTTCGTCTTCTACAAGGACTGATGAAAAACTCGTACCGTAGCTTTGAACGTGTACCTACATGCGTGCGAGATTCCCGATCTTGGATCTTGAATCTTGGAGCATTGATCGGATTTGTAACACAAGATCAATTAGATCTGTCCCAGATAAGATCCCTGACGCTTCTACAAGCGGAGTAGAGCAGACGCCAATTAAAGACGGAAAATTGAATGTCGCACATTCCTAATTGAGAGGGACATACCATTTTTTGAATAAATAAATTCTTATATTTTTTCCCAACCAGTAATGGCACGGAGGGGGCAGTAGGATGAAACCGGGTACCTTGTCTATGGTGACCTCGTCTGAAAGAGCGAGAAGTTGCAAAGCTTTCATGAAGGATGAGTATAGTCTTCTGTAACACATGGTCCCTCGATTCCACTCCAAAACTACTGGTCCCCAACCCACTTAACCATCTTGAACCATACATTTTAATTTGATTTCATAAGTTTGCTCTATCTTCACTCTCCATGCCTTACCATCAATACCAATTCTATCTCTTCTCATTCCACCCTCCCTTCTTGCGTACCACGTTCTTTCCACATTTTCTGTCCCTATACCTCTCAACATGTTCAATTTTTTTATTCTTTCAATCAGCCCTCCACCCCCTCTTTCTCATAGCTTGACAGCGTGCCTTCTTGTTCACTAAGTCGAATGCTGCTTTGAAATCTACGAGCAAATCCAATAGTTTGCCTCTCTCCCACTTCAGATTCCTATTCACTATACAATGTAAATGTTATCCGTTGTCCCTATTCCTTCTCTGAAACCCGTCTGGTTGTGTGGAATACTTCATTTTTCTTCTAACCTTCTTCCTAACCTTCCTTCTTTTTACCTGTCTTTCTGACCTTTTCCTGGGAAAATCCGCATATATTTTGTACCCCACCGACATGAGTGTAATTCCTCTATAAACCTTCACTTGTTAACCCTCTCTTTCCTTTATCAGCGGTATCACTAGTGCCACACTCCATTTATCCAGCCATCCTGCACCTTCCCATGCTTTGCTGCATACTCCTCATATCTCTTCTCTCACTTCTCACTCAACATCCTCCAACGGTTCATTTTCCATGCCTATCTCTCTTGTTGCTCTATTTATTTTTATTCTTTCAATTGACTCGTTAACTTCTTCTCTCTTTATCCCATTCTCTTCTTCCTCTCTTTTCTCTATTACTTTTCTCCCTTTCTTCCTCACCCTCCGTTCATCACCTCCCAACAAACCTCTGGAGTACTCTGTCGACTCATTTATTTGAGTTTCATTTATTTCATTTCGAGACGAGCCAAGCCAAGTCAAAATGTTTTCCATTTTTGGGAAAATGTTTTTCATTTAAAAAACGTGAAAAAAAAACTTTTCCCCAACTGAAAGCTTGAAAACTAGTCACTTTTCTGGTAATGATAGTGTTAGCTAAGATACTTTCGTAAATTAATTACAAATTGGTAACTAAGTAGTTAATTTGTTTCAGTAAAAGTATAAAAATTGTTCCTTCCTTGAGTTACTATCGAAATGAAGT
Source organism: Neuroterus valhalla (assembly GCA_011762715.2). Classification (NCBI taxonomy): domain Eukaryota; kingdom Metazoa; phylum Arthropoda; class Insecta; order Hymenoptera; family Cynipidae; genus Neuroterus; species Neuroterus valhalla. Next base: position 3,067 of record WSXT02240784.1, read on the forward strand.
TCACAAGTCTTTCTCATGACAGTCAATAAATTTTATTGTTTTTGCTTTTTTTTCATTTTCGCTAATAATATCATGGCTACAGATAGCTATAGAGACATATTATTACCCAATATAGAAAAATTAAAATTTCCCTTTCATCCAGGAATTCAAAATTCTCAAAAATCTACAGAAAAACTTTTACAAAAGCAAAAGTTCATTTAAGAGTTGACTTTGTTTAGGAACAAATTTTTTGTTCAATTGTTCCAACTTTAACAAATCTGATAAGAAATGTTTGAATTTGACTCAAAAATCGTCGTACCGGATTAAAAATTCATTTATTTTATTAGAAATATCAACTAGAACATTTCCTATAGAGAAGATAAACAATTCCAATTTTTCTTGAAAAACGATTTACTGTAATTGGAAAATTGATCAATTTTTTTAAAAATTCGTCAATTATGGTTGGGGACTTCTCATTTAAAAAAAAGAAATGCATCCCTCCTGTTAAAAATTCAACTATTTTGTTGATTATTTTTTCCTAAGTATCGATTTTTCCCACTCAAAATTTACCAATATTCTATTTTTTGTAAGAAATTTCTCTCCTTCAGTTTGAAATTGATACATTTTGTTAGAGATCATTTTTGTGTAAAATCAGTCTTTTATTTTTTTTGAATCGACTATTTGGTTGAAAATTCTTCTGTTTCGGTTTGAGATCTAACTTTTTTCTATCCAAATTCAACAACTTGGATAGGAAATCATTCGTTTTGGATGGAGGAAAATAAATTTCTGTTATACATTAATCTTTTTTACTTATATTTTTAACATTTAACATTTTTTCGTAGAATAATGATCATTTTATAAGAAAATTCATCTCTCTGGTTGAGAGTTAAACTACTTCCCCAAACTTCCGTTTTTTTTTTTTTTTTTTTGGTTGAACATACATTTGAAACTAAAAATCGAGCTAAAAATTTGATTATTTAATGTTTGGTTACAAATTCTATCTCTATTGGTTGAAAATAAAACTATTCAGCTAGAAAACTTACTTTTACAGATGGAAATTCAGTTGTTTCCTTAAAAGAAATCATGCCTTTTGTAGAAAACTAGGATATTTTGTTGAAAATTTTCTGTTTTCAGCTGAAAATTGATTTTTTACTACAAATTCAACTATTACAGTTTTTGTAAAAAAAAAAATAACTTGTAATGTTTGGAAAATATGATATTAGTCATACATACACTAAAAAAGGAACTAAAATTACTTTGTTTATCAGCAGAAAATAACTATTAGGAGTTTCTTCAAGAAAACGCATTCCTAATCTAAATCAGGTGGAATTTCACTGATTCAATCAGGTCCATATCGATTCACATGCGGCAAGTCTCACCTGCGAAGAGCCTCATCTATGTCAAGTCTTACCTGGGGTAAGTCTCACCTGCGGGAAGTCTCATGTGCGATGAGTGTCATCTATGGCAAGTCTCACCTGCGAAGAGTCCCGTCTATGGCAAGTTTCTTTGGAGCAAGTCTCACCTGCCAAGAGTCTTATCCATGGCATGTCTCACTTGTGGCAAGTCTCACCTGCGAAGAGTCTCATCTATGGCAAGTATTACCTGGGGTAAGTCTCACCTGCGACGAGTCTCATCTATGGCAAGTCTCACCTGTGGCGGATCTCATCTGCAGGAGTCCCATACATGGCAAGTCTCACCTGGGGTAAGTCTCACCTGTGATGAGTGTCATCTATGGCAAGTCTCACCTGTGATGAGTGTCATCTATGGCAAGTCTCACCTGCGATGAGTGTCATCTATGGCAAGTCTCACCTGCGAAGAGTCCCGTCTATGGCAAGTCTCTTTGGAGCAAGTCTCACCTACGAAGAGTTTTGTCCATGGCATGTCTCACCTGTGATAAGTCTCATCTGCGGCAAGTCTCTTTAGGGTAAGTCTCACCTGCGAAAAGTCCCATCTATGGAAAGTCTCACCTGTTACAAGTCTCGCCTGCAGCAAGTATCTTTGGGGCAGGTCTTACATGTGGCAAGTCTCACCTGCGACGAGTCTCATATATGGCAAGTCTCACCTGTGTTAAGTCTCTTTAGGGTAAGTCTCACCTGCGAAAAGTCCCATCTATGGAAAGTCTCACCTGTTACAAGTCTCGCCTGCAGCAAGTATCTTTGGGACAGGTCTTACATGTGGCAAGTCTCACCTGCGACAAGTCTCATCCATGGCAAGTCTCACCTGCGGCAAGTCTATTTGGGGTAAGTCTTCCCTGCGTCAAGTCTCACCTGCGAAGAGTCCCATCTATGGCAAGTCTTTTTGGAGCAAGTCTCACCTAAGACGAGTCTCATCTATGGCAAGTCTCACCTGCGACAAGTCTCACCTGCAGCAAGTCTCTTTGGGGCAAGTCTTACCTGTGACGAGTCTCATCTATGGTAAGTCTCTTTGGGGTAAGTCTCACCTGTGTCAAGTCTCACCTGCAGCAAGTCTCTTTGGTACAAGTCTTACCTGTGGCAAGTCTTACCTGCGACGAGTCTCATATATGGCAAGTCTCACCTGTGGTAAGTCTCAACTTAGGCATTTCTCCCGAGTAGATTGGCAATATTATGACAAGCCTACCGGTTCAAATTGAACCCAGCAGCATCTCTTTTCCGACAAATTTGGAAAATTTCCATGAACAAACACAGGGGCCCTTCCCTACCCCTGTAAGACTTGGGAAAAGGGGAAGGTATTTGACCTACATCATGTACTTGCACAGTATTCTGCCACTTAGAATTTTTCTCGGTGAGAGATGCCGCACCTTCGCCATTTTGAAGGGAGAGAGATGCCGCTGGTAAAAAATTCGATTCGGGAGGCTTGCCACAAAATTGGCAATCCACTCGGCAGAGATGCCACAAAGGGGACATGCCGCAAGGGAGACTTGCAGCATTTGACATGAATGATTTTCAGTTAGTTTATGTGACTTATTCGTCGGTCATTTTCTGAGCTACAAAAAAATCAGTCATTTCAGGTAAAAGGAGAAGATAAAGAGTGGTGTTTACTCAACGAAAATGATCGAGAAAATTACTTTTGATATTATATGAATATAAATAACTTCATAAATAATATTTATTAATAATATGATAGTGATTATAATAATAATTATGATAACTATAATAATACAATAGGATAAAATACAACGATAATATATGATAATTTTGAAAAATTCATGATTTGTACAGGGTAGTTCAAAATTGAAATGATTTTAATAATCATAGTTGCTTCAAATATTTTCGAAATTCGACAATTGAATTCTTTCAAAAAAATAGATTTTTCAATAGGTATATTCAAAGGTGTTTGTCCAAATTTAGTCGTTGGATACTTGGTTTTTTATTTTGATTTCCAGGAGTTGCATATATTAACCTGAATTTCGAGCGTTGATAGGAAATTTGATTTTGGTATTCTCCCCAAATTTAAATTTCATTAATTTCAATTAAATTGTTGCACTTCAGAAACTTACATTTTTTGAAAAAGTGAGGCTTTTGAATATTTTATCTATTATGTTACGTGTTTAATCTCAAAAGTGTAGCAAATTTGAGAACCACATACATTCAAGTTGACTGATTCATTGAATAAAAATGACTGACCCAGTCAATAAAAATGACTAATTCAGTCAATGAAGATGACTGATTTTATCACTAAATCAAAATGAGTGATTTTAGAAGTCAGTTTTGACTGACTTGTCAGTCTTCGAATCCGTCTTATTTTAATTAGTCAAAGTTGACTGTGAATCAGCTGTTTTTAACTGATTCAAATTCAAAGTTTTAATAATTAAAATTAAAACTATCTTCAATATTGGATCAATTCTCGAACCAAATCAGATAAATTTCTAAGCCAATTTGATACCTTCGTAGGAGGACTTACTTTTGCCCCCGTAGTTTTTTTTTGTAATAATTTGATTTGAATAAAAGCCTCTATGCGATTTCCGGAAAGATCCTAAATTTTAAAATCCAGTAGCCATCCGCAATGAAGAAGTCGCGTCCTCGACAAACATAAATCTGTTTTCGCATATTTCAGCGCTTGCTACGTGTCCGAAGAGGTTGTTTGAGTCACGATGTTTGCTCTTTCTTTGTGTCAATGACTTTATTGAGAATTCCGGGTTGCGTTTACGTTTTTTTGAGGAAGAAGGTCAACGAACTTTAAGAAAATTTATGATGAATATTATCTTATTATTTTATCAACAATGCATGAAAATGAACAATGAAGAAGTTTCAAAGAGTCGATTCGGAATATCAACACAGGAGTTGTTTTGATCATTTTGCAACACCTCCAACTGCTTTGATTTAAAAGAAAGAATACATTGTATTTTGCAAACAAGAATGAGAGATTACATATATTGAGTGGACAATGAAAAGGTGAAACAAAAAAGTTGTGTTTAATGCGATTACATTTTTCAACAAAAATTAAACTTTCTCTTTCAGAAGCAGTAATAATTTTTAAATTTGGATTTGCGGCACGAATTTCACATATCAAATACTTTTTCTCCTTTATTATATTTTTAATGTGTCTCTTAAGAGTTTTTGTATCTTTTGTATCTTTTTCTAGAACAAAATTTCCTTTCATTTTTCTTATCCTAATTTATTCTCTAATATACACATTTTCGCTCACACACGCCCCCTAATCTTCTTCTTTCACTTCTCTAACTTTTTCTACTTCTTTCATCCATTCTTCTCCCATCCCTTCCTCTTCTAATATTTTTCTCAACACACTCTTGCTATCCTGCCCTCTCTTCCTTCCTCCTCATACAACTATCCCATATACCTCCCATGTCTCAACCACCCATTTGTGCACTCTTCAATTTTTCTCTTCATCCTTCTCGCAATACATTGCTTCCTTCACTTCATTTTCCAGTCTTCACCCAGCTATTGTTGTCCATCTCCTCCCCTTTCCTCCAGCCTCTTTTAAGATATTTCGGTAACCCTTCCGTTTTTAGTACCTTATACCATTTATCATATCTCTATTCCCTTATCCTTTACCATCTGTTTGTTATTCGCATTTCTTTTTCTCTATATTCCCATACCTTATAACCCAAAATCCTCTCAACTATTACACCAGGATCTCTAGAAAATTCTTTTTTTTCTTCTTCTCATCGAGTTTATTCAACAGTCCTCTTCCTTCTACCTCTTCGTAACATTTTCTCGCTTACTCCCCTTTTTTCTCCTTTTTTCTCCTCTCTCAGTTTTTCTTCAAATATTCATGCCCTCTTTACTGCTTTTGTTCTGAACTTATCCCTTTGAGTCCCTTCTCTTACCATGTGACCCGAAGTTCTCCATTCTTCTCCCAATGTCCATTTTGTGAATTCTCTATTTCCTTCATCTCCTTTCAGTGCAATATATCTGCCTTATATCTCAATACCTGCCATGCCAGCGCATCGAAAAACCTCATACGCTTTTTTCAGTCCTTCTTAAACCTTCTTTTCTCAATCCCCCTCCTACGCCTTTTTACTCCTACTGTTTTCCTAATCCTTTTCCTAATATGCTCCTCGCTCTCCTGCACTATAAAAAAAAAGTGTGTCCAATAGAGCACACGGTTAGAATAAAGCTTCTTATAAAGAAGAGAAGAAGAAAAGAAGAGAAGACGAGAGGAAAAGAGTTAAGAGAAGAAGAAGAGAGGAAGAGAAGGAGAGAAGAAGAGAAGGGGAGAAAAAGAGAAAGAAAGGAGGGAAGAAGCGCAACGTTAAGAGAAGATAAGAAGAAGAGAGGACAAGAGGAAGATAGAAAGAAAAGAACAGAATAGAGAAAAAAGAAGAGAAGAGGAGAGTAAAAAGAAGAAGAGAGTTGAGAGAAGAAGGAAAGGAGAGAGTAAAGAGAGGAAGAGAGTTGAGAGAAGAGGAGAAGAAGAGAAAAATGAGAGTTAAGAGAAAAGGAGGAGAAGAAGGAGAAGATACTAGTTAATGGAAGAAGAGAAGAAGAGAAGCAGAGAATCAGGGATTCAAGAGAGGTTGAAAAAAGAGAAGAAGAAGGAGGGAGAAAAATAAGTTGGTACTAGACTAGAACCTCATGTGTGTGTACTCCTCCCCTCCCCTTTACCCTCCTTCGCTAATTTCCTTCAGGTGTATCGCATACACCTCGCTTCTCATGTTGAATCATTCTCCATTATCTGTTTACTTTCATATGACAGCCTCTTCTTCGACGTTGCCTCCCTCTTTTCTTCTATATTCTGCAATTTCTTCAGCCCCAATTTAGAGCCCCCTTTCCTCGTCTCTTGCAATACTCCTTACTCCCTTCACTTGATCCCTCGCATTTATACTTTTTAGCACGTTTTCTACACTCATCTTTAAATCCCTTCCCTCTAGTCTTATACCTGTAATCACTATACTTGTTTTTTCTGCCTCTCTCTCATTCCTTTCCATTCTTCCTTCTATTTTTCTTTGGCTTTCCTTATACTAATCTCCATTCCCCACCTCCCTCCCTCCTTTCAAACTTCTGAAATGTGCTTTGCATTTTTTCCAACCTTCTTTCCGACTGTTTTACTCTTCTCTTAGGTTCCTCTTGCTTCTCTAGTTTTTTCTCTGGGTTCTAAATCCTTTTCTCTAAATTTTTTCTGACTTTCTTCCATTTCTCTATCTCTCTCCTAAGTTCAGCCATTACCCGTCTAAGTTTCTGCTTTATTTCTTTCCTCCGTCCCTCCTCTGTCTTTTCCTGAATTTCCATCACCTCTACTATAAGTCTACGAATTCTTTCTAAATTCATCCCTTCTAACGTTCCTCTAGTCTCATCTCTGTTCTAATCCATTCCCTTACCCTTTTTACCATGACGTCCACCATTTTTTAACCCCTCGCCCTGCACTTCTTTCAGATCCTCTTTCCCCTCGTCCCAAACCTACATTGTCTCCTCAATCTTAAATTTTTTATACCTTAATTTCGACGCTCTTCCTTCTCTCGTCTCTCTTTTAGCTCTGCCAATCAGCATTCTCTGAAATTCCCTCTCTTTCCGTGTCAGGTCATGATCAATGTTACCCCCTCATCTTCTATGCGGCTTTTACCGTGTATCGCTCCCCCCTGAAACCCTCCTATGCTTTGTAGCAGCGCTTCCACTTCCTTCCGTTCTCCCCAGCTCCTAACCCTCAGTTTCCCTTATCACGATATTATTCCTTATATTCTATACTTTTTCCCTCTCCATTCTTAATTCTATTGCTCTTATCCTTTCCCTCTCCACCACCTCTTTCTCTTTGTTCCTACATTCTCTCGCTTTTTCTTTAATCATTTTTTTAACCTTGTCCCAGATACCCTCCTGCTCTCCCTAAACTCTGCCACCACCTTCCATAACTAACCTAGCCTCCTCTAATCTTTTGCCTGCCCTTTCCTTCCTTACCCTAATATCCTTCTCCATCTATTTCATCACATCTTCTTTTCCCTCCATTGTCGATACTGCCACTGTCTTCAGCCCTTCTACTTTCTCCCTCAGTTCTTTCATCTCCTTCTCATATTTCTCTTCCCTGAACCATGCTTGAATAATTAGGTCATTCAAATTTTGACTGATTCAAATAGAGAGTGATTTCCTTTTGTAAGACAATTCGTTCTGCGCACCTGACAGCGCGTTGTTTGTCCTGAACCACATTAAATGACTGATGTTTTTTTATTCACAAAATGACAGATAAAAAGTCACTTTTATCGATTAGGAATAAGTCATATCAAATGACTGATTGTTCCAGCATCATTGATTGTTTTATCCGTGAAAATGACGGATTTTTCAGTCAAAATAACTGAGTCACGGTCTAAACATGCTCGAATAATTCAGTCATTCAAATTTTGACTGATTCAATTAAAGAGTGAATTCCTATCGTAAAACCATTTTTTTGCGCACCTGCCAGCACGTTGTTTGCACTGAACTACATTAAATGACTGATTTGTTTTAATTCACAAAATTAAAGACAAAAAAGTCACTTTTATCATTTAAGAATAAGTCATATCAATTGACTGATTGTGTCAGCATTCTTGATTGTTTCATCAATAAAAATGACAGATTTGTCAGTCAAAATAACAGATTAACGGTCTAACCATGCTTGAATAATTCAGCCATTCAAATTTTGTTTGATTCAAATAAAGAGTCAATTCCTATTGTAAGACCATTTGTTTTCCGCACCTGACAGCGCGTTGTTGGTCCTGAACTACATTAAATGACTGATTTTTCGTCATTCACAAAATGACAGGCAAAAAGTCACTTTTATCGATTAAGAATAAGTAATATCAATTGACTAATTGTGTCAGCATTATTAAATGTTTCATCAGTAAAAATGACGGATTTGTCAGCCGAAATGACTGATTCACGGTCTAACCATGCTTCAATAATTCAGCCATTCAAATTTTGACTGATTCGAATAAAGGACTGTTTTGAAAGTCGCAATTACTGTATTTTCCGTCGAAGTACGCTCGATCATTCGAATCAGTCATATTTTGTCTGTTTTAAATTAATAGTAATGTTCTTAAGCGGCCCCAAAAATTGATCAAAACTCCACTGATAAAATTCGTAAGATTATAATTAATCCGTGATATCCAGCTGATGCGACCAGATGTGAATTGCAAAAATCTTGCTCATAACCACGATGAACTGATAAAAGGTAAACAAGGAGCCTCAAGTAGCTTGACGTAACTGAAAACTCCTGAGTACATCTAGATGTTTGCCTTCCACAGTTTTATTTAAAGAACGCTGATAACCTGTATTGTCTATGTACTTAACACGCGTGTACTCAAACGCACCCACATATCGCAGATGCGAGCTGACTACCACTTCAAACCAGTTTCAGTCTCTTTTTAAATGGAAGCCTTAGCGTAGTTCGGAAAGTCCCGAGAAGTGATTGAGATAATGCAATCATCAAAACGGTTTCATAATTTTATTTGTCCTCTTCTATCCGGCTCCAAGGGTGAGTATATCCTTTCACTGACGATTATTGAAGCTGAACTTCTATACGCGCCTTGTGAACTAGCGAAACGGTAACGCTTTCAATGTAATGGTAACGCTCCCAATAAAACGCTTACGCTCCTAATAAAACGCTCACGCTCCTAATAAAACGCTTACGCTCCTAATAAAACGCTAGTGCTTTCAATGAAACGGTAACGCACCCTATGAAACAGAAACGCTCCCAATGAAAAGGGCAACGCTCCCAAGAAAACGGAAACGCTCGCAATAAAACGGTAGCGCTTCCAATAAAACCGAAACGCTTCCAATAAAACGGTAACACTCCCAATAAAACGGTAACTCTCCAAATAAAACCGGAACGCTCCCAATAAAACGGTAACGCTCCCAATAAAACAGAAACGCTCCCGATTGGATGGTATGCTCCGAGTAGAACGACAATGCTTCAAATTAAACGGCAACGATCCTAATAAAACATTAACACTCCCAATAAAACGGCAACGCTTTCTATGAAACAGTAACGCTCCCAATAAACGGGTAACGCTCCCAATAAACGGGTAACGCTCCCAATTGAAAGGTTACGCTTATAAAGGAAAATGGCAACGCTTACAATAAAACGGCAACGCTTTCTATGAAACAGTAACGCTCCCAATAAACGGGTAACGCTCCCAATTGAAAGGTTACGCTTATAAAGGAAAATGGCAACGCTTACAATAAAACGGTTACGCTCCCAATAAAATGATAATACTCTCAATAAAACGGTAATGCTCCCAATAAAATGGGAATGCCCCAATAAAATAGTAATGCTTCCTTTAAAACGATATCACTCCCAATAAAACGGTAACGCTACCCATAAAACCAGAACGATCACAATAAAACGGTAACGCTCCGCTATGAAACAGTAACAATCCTAATAAAACGGTAACGCACACAATAAAAGGGTAACGCTTTCAATAAAACAGTAACGCCCACAATAAAAGAGAAACGCTCCTAATAAAACGGAGAAGCTCCAAATAGAGCGTTAACGCTACCAATAAAACGGGAACACTCCTAAGAAAACGCTAACGCTCCCAATAAAACGGAAACTTCCCAATAAAATGATAACGCTCCCAATAAAACGGTAACGCTCACAATAAAACAGTAATGCTCCCAATCAAATGGTGAGGCTCCCAATAAAACCGTAACGTCCTCAAAAAAACAGCAACGCTCAAAATAAAATGGTTACGATCACAACAAAAGTATAATGCTCCCAGTAAAACGATAACGCTTCGAATGAAACAGTAACGCTCCTAATGAAACGGTAATACTCCCAATAAAATGGGAACACTCACAATAAAACGGGAACGCTCACAATGAAACGGAAACGCTCACAATGAAATGGAAACGCTCCAACTAAATGGTAACGCTCCCAATAAAACGGTAGTGCTTCAAATAAAAAGATAACTCTCCCAGTAAATCGGTAACGCTCCCAATAAAACAGAAACGCTCCTAATAAAACGGTAACGCTCCCAATTAAATGGCAACGCTCCCTGTAAAGCGATAACTCTTCCAATATAACGGTAACGCTCCAATAAACCAGGAACGCTTCCAATAAAACGGTAAAGCTCCCCCATGAAACAGTCACTGTTCCAACAAAACGGGAACGATCCCAATAAAGAGGTAACGCTCCCCCATGAAACAGTAACGCTTCCAATAAAACGATAACGATCCCAATTAAAAAGTAACGCTCCGTATAAAGCGGCAACCCTCCCAATAAAAGGATAGTGCTTCCAGTAAAACGGTAACGCTCGCAATGAAACGGTAACGCCCATAATAAAATGGTAGCGCTCCCAATAAAACGGTAATGCTCCCGATAAAACGGAATCCCTACCAATAAAATGGTAACGCTCTCAATAAAACGGTAACGCTCACAATAAAGCAGTAACGCCTACAATAATACGGCAACGCTCCCATAAAACGGTAACGTTTCCAAGAAATGGAAACATTAATAATTAAATGGTTACGCTCCCTGTAAATGGGAACGCTCCCGAAAAAATGGTAACGCTCCCAATAAAATAGTAACGCCTACAATAAAACGGCAGCTCTCCCAACAAAACGGTACTAAATGGTAACGCTCCGAATGAAACGTTGAACCTCCCCCATGAAACGGTTACACTCCTGATAAAATGGTAATGCTCCCTCATGAAACAGTACCGCTCCCAATAAAACGGTAACGCTTCCAATAAAAAAGTAATGCCCCCTATAAAACGGGAACCCTCTCAATAAAATGGTAGCGCTCTCCATAAAACGGTAACGCCCACAATAAAAGGGTAACGCTTTCAATAAAACGGTAAAGCCCACAATAAAAGAGTAACGCTCCTGATAAACGGGAAGGCTCACAATAAAACGGTAACACTCCCAATAAAACGGTAACGCTCCCATTAAAACGGGAACGCTTCTAATAAAACGGTAACGCTCCCAATAAAAAAGTAACACTCTCTATAAAACGGAAGCGCTATAAAAAAATGGTAACGCTCTCAATGAGACGGTAACGCCCACACTAAAAGGGTTACGCTCTCAATATGATGGTTACGCCCACAATAAAAGGGTAACGCTTTCAATAAAACGATGGCGGTCCAAACGTACACTTGTCCCTCCGCTTTCTCGCACGGTTCGCAACGAAAATGTTCTGAAACATATTCGTTAAAGTTTTTAGGAATTTATAAAAAAATGTGGGTTTTGGAAACACGCTCCAGAAACGAAGGAACAATACTATCTTCACTCTACTATGCTCAATAATATACGTTCCTCTAACGACGACTGTCCTACGATTAACCTTCACCTCTCATTCTCTTATCTTCTCACCTGAGGTTCACTTCCAAATCTCACGTTCTACGAAAACAAAAGATGTGTTTTGAGAAAGCATGCAAGTTGGAAGTAAAATTTGTATGTGGTCGAGTAACAGAAAAAGAGGAAAAGGTTATTTCTTCTGGCAGTCGTGTGACATGTAACTGAAGGAAGTAAGATCATTTAGCATAGTACTGATAAGTTTGCATTTTTTTGTCGTTGCTGAAGTTTCATTTCAGACAAGCGCCATTTCCACACGCCCTCTTTTTATCCAATAAACTTTCTCCAAAGTTTATTTACCGAATTTGTTTTCTCACAAGTAAAATGTTAATATGTTAAGTAAAATGTTGATATAGTCTTTTATCAAGTCTGCAAGATTTATGTTATTCGTCCCAAAAAAATGAACTAGCCACAGTCTCGTCGGATGGTGACAACAAATTTTTTATTTTTATTTATTGTTAATTTTTTCTTCATGTAAGCATCATCAATTGCCCGTTTGGTGCAAGTTTGGTTTCTTGTGTGAAGGAGCGAACCAGGTTTTGATCCAAAAATCGATCTTCAATCAAAACAGATGAATTTTTGACTAGAGAGATTAATTCAACAAAATATTGTAATCATAAATATGAATAATAATAATGATAATAATAATATTAATAATAATAATAATAATAATAATAATAATAATAATAATAATAATAATAAACTTTGGGGAAGTTATATTGACCCTCGAGAATAAAATTCGTAAAGAAATTATTGTTCGTTGTTGGCTTTAGGGTCAGGTATAATTGAATACAAATTGAATTGTTTCAAACGTTTCGGCACACGATGGTGGCCCTCTTCATTGAATTTTTATTAAATCTGTAATGAAGTACATACATTCTTACAAAGAAGCAA
>WSXT02240795.1:0-15194 GCA_011762715.2 Neuroterus valhalla
GATGAAGAAAAAAGATGCTCCTAAAAATGGAACATAAACTAGTCCCCCCTTTATGGTGAAAAAAACTGTCAAAAACCCCAGCGCAAATGCCCAGATACAGACGAGCTGAACTTCGTAGAAAACAGCTTGGCTCTGATAAAGTGAAATCCCAATTTACAAGAAAAACCTTCAACTTCAACAACAAAAAGTACAAGTTTTCAGCAATCTGATATCTAGTTTATAACTCGAAATCTTATAATCACGCCATATTTTGTTTAGAAAAGTTTAAAATAATTATTTTGGAAAATTCGGCTTCTTTAGTCTCTTTGAAATTCAATTACAAACATTTCTGGATGAATTTTGTTTGATTTGGTTAATATTTGCGACATTTAGGTGTTTCTGAACATTCCGTCGCCACTGTGAGCCGGGCTGCTCCGTGATGGGCCCGAGCCGCACGCTCCGCCGCGCTTCGCAATTCTACATTTTCTGAGCAAATTAATGGCGGACACTGAAATTTTTTTTTCAGATTGTCGTTCTTTAATAGTTTTTACATGTATCACCAAAGATCTAGACAATTTGAGCATTGAGAAGTTGATAATTATGCCAATCGTTTCTAAAAATGTTATCAAAAATATGGAAAAATTGTTTATTGACCATCGCAATATTTTTCATCTGAAATAGTTGTCTTTCAATAGTATGTGTACCAATTATCGTCAAAAAATATTCAACAGTTCAAGCGCAATGAATTATGATGAAAACAAACTCACAAATGTTTGTTGCACGAAAAAAAATATGTAAACAAATTATTTTGTCGAAAGTCCAACATTTTTACGTTACATATAGTGTGAAGATTCGATTGGTTTAATCACTTTATAACATTTGCTTGGGCTGGAAACTGGGGTACCTACTTGACGTGATTCGTCTCATTAAGGGGTTATATACGTTTCGTGCCCGGAAAATTGAGGAAAGTTTGGATTTTTTCAAAGATATGTAGTAATAATTTTATTACATGAAAGTTTTTATCTTCCAATAGTACAATCTTTGATGGAAAAGAAGCATTTGCTTATAAAAAAATATTAATAATTATTAATTAGTGAAATTATGGCGTTTTCTCCGAGACACCTTTTTTTAAGAAGCTTGCGGTGGACATCATGTAAGTCCAGCAGGTCAACCGAAATCAGAGAACCTTAAAATTTGATTAGTATAGGGTTATTACTAGTTAGCACCAGATAAAATTGCGTGTCGGCGCACGGTAGCTGCACGACGTGTAGACACGATGTGTCGTCAAGAATGCAGGCAGAATGTTGGCACGAGCTGAGGGTGATAAATGTTCACTCAAGGCACTCGGTGTGCACGATGTGCAGCACAGCGTAGTACCATATGTCTCTCACATCGCGGCATCGCGCTTGTTGTATGGGAGAATTTTGTTTCAAATACACATCTAATATTTTTTGATAGAAAATACAAATTATTCAATTTTCCAAGAAATTGAAGTAATATTTTCCAAGAAGAAATTTAATGATTCTATTTAATAATTCCGATAGAATCAATAACAATAAATGGGTAATGACGTCGGAAAGATTTTCTTTAACATAAAATTAGAGAATGAAACCAATCATTTACTAAGTTTAGAAAAAACGACTGCCCTATATAATATGGAATGAAGTTAAAGTTTGTCGGCGCATAAAAATTGTTAAAAAGACTTGATTTCATATACGGAACAACTAATACCGGATTTTTCCCATGCACTCAACCAAACAAGATTTTGGAATGAAGATTGAAAATAAAAAATATGAGAATCATTTATTATCAAAAAGTTCCTATCAAATTTCGCTGATTTTATATGGATGAATAGATATGGAAAAAATATTTTCAATATATTAAACATATTTTTTCCCTATTCATTTTGAACATATACATATTTATTTTACTATTTGATAAGCGTATATTATAAGAGAATATTCCAGATAGCGCGCTCGTATCAAAGATGTTATAAGTATAGGATTCTAACTGAACCCAGCCCATCCCACTTCCGCCTAGCCACACCTTGCGGATCGGCAGTATGGGCGCATCTATATGTTGAACAAGTGAACGCGAGTCTACGTGAACGGCGAACGCAAGCCAGACTCCCAGACCGGCAAAACGAGAACGCACGAGACGCCTTCAACAAGTTCCGAAATTCGATTAAGGAAATTATATATATATATATATATATGTGTGTGTGTGTGTGTGTGTGTGTGTGTGTGTGTGTGTATCCACGAGGATTTTCAAAATTCCTCGAGGAGATCCTCCAGTCAGAAAATCAATCCTTGCAGCGAATTACTCGAGGAAATCCTCGCGGATTTCCTCGTGTTTTCCACGTTCGAAAATAATTCCTTGAGGATTATTTCAATAGGAAATTTTTCTTTCCTTTTGTTTCTTTTCTTGGTAAAATTGCAGTTTAGTCCCTTCTCCTAAAAGCAGGGTTAGAAAGAAAATGTCTGCAGAATAGGCCTCATTATGGTCATTATAGTTTTTATTTTAGAGTAGGAAGTTTCAGTGGAGAAGTATAATTTCACTTGCAATAGGGAATTTTTTTGATGGAACGGGGAATTTTTTAACCAATTATGATTCGGATTTGGAAGAGAGGAATTTCAAAAAAACGTTCCTCTAATTCAAAATTCGTCACAATTTCAGAGTCCCCTTTTCTTAATTTTGATTGAAGAAAGTTCTTCAAGCAGTCTCCAGAGCAAAAGTAGTATTCCGAAGAAGAAATGTTTCCGAATTATGATAGAAAACCTGTTTTCATTGTCCATTAAAAATTCATCCTTTTTTAGTTAAAAAATCAACTACTTGTTTGAAATTATAACTTTTTTTTTGAAAATCAAATTTTTTTGTTAAATTTGCACTATTCCGATTCAAAATTCACCTCTGGCTAAAACTGCAATCACTTTGTTAAAAATCAATTCATCTTTTTTGGTAAAAATTCAAGTATTCAGTTGCATATTGTTTTTTGCATTTAAAAATTAAATTGATTCTCTGAGAATTTATGTTCTTTGTGAAAAAAATCCGCCTTTTTTTAGGAAATCAATATTTATCGTTAAAAATTAATCTTTCTGCATAAAATACACCTATCCCGTTAAAGATTCATCATTATAACCTAAAATTACTTAGTTTGGTTGAAAATCAATTACTTCAACTGAAAATTTAACTGTTTGATTTTGAGTAGGAAATTGAAATTTCTAGTTAAAAATTCGAGATTTTGATTGAAATTTGTCCTATTGAATAGAAAATTCAATTATTTCGCTGAAACTTCACATATTTTGTTAAAAAACCTTTTTTTTGTACAAAATTATCTTTCTGCTATGACGTTAATATTCTTCTTCAAAAATTCTTCTTTACGGCTAACAATTCAAGCTATACAGCCAAACATTTTTCATTTTAGTCGAACATTCATCTAGTTGAAAACTCTTATGTTTGGTTTAAAATCATTTTCTCAAGACAAAAATGTCACTATTCCATTTTTGTTTGAAAATTTCTATTTTTATGGTTCGAATTTCAACCATTTTGTTGAAAAAATGTATTTTTTGGTTGAAAATAGAGCAATTCGAAATCACACAAATTTTCTACGTTTCCAGTTTACAAGAGCAATAAAATTGAACATTTTGGAACTGCTTTATCCAAAATTACTCAATTTTGTTTTGTTCTAATTTTCAAATTGTTCCATTTCGAACATCAAATTTAAAAATTCTATGGCAGCTGTTTGTGATCGATTCTGTTTTTAATTAGCATAAAAAATCGAAAGTGTGTTAATGAAAATGTTATAGATAATGAGGAAAAAAAGCAAACTATTTTAGATGATGGCCCCGAAAAGAGAGTTTCAAGTAAAGCTGAGTTAATCCTCTCATAAAGAATACTTCGTAAATGTATTTATGAAAATTAGATGTGAAGACAAAATTCTCATAAGTCTTTCTAGATTTTCTTACAATTACTTTGAAATATCATTGAAATTATTTTCATCCTATAAAATATATTCTTTTTTCTAAATAAGGAAAGTTCGAAAGAGATTTGAAGATGCTATAGTGAAATTCGAAAAGCTATTAAAATAATATAATAATAATTGTAGCCACATGGAGAGAATCGTCCCTTAATTTTAGTTTTTGTAATTTAATATTATTTCACTTCGCTTCATGGGTAGAGTGAAATCGTTTGGAAAAATCATAAGTATAGCTAATCATAATCTCATTTCATGAATTTCACGGAGATGTCTAAATTATGAAGCGGTATTTTGAAGCAATATCAGCAAAAATTTTAAAATAGTATACGAAACAGTTAGAAGTGCTTCGAAATTGATTACCTCACTTCCAAAACAATCTTGGAAAGTCTTTTAATTATTTCCGTAGAATGGAAAGATGAATTTAGATAGAAACTAATGAATAAAATATGGAGAAAGAGAAAGTATTTCTGGAAGTGCCTTAACGCAATACATCGTAACTATTGTGTAAAATGGGGGCGCTCTCATGTAATCGTAAACTTATTATCTAAGCTTTGCGCAAATTTATACTTAACTGTAATATGGTTAGGCTCGAAACTGGAAATATACAAACTAATAAACTGCAGAGAACCCCGAATAACAATGAGCTCAACACAGATAACAAGATTGACAACTGACTGTATCGAAATATATTTCTTGATGTAACATAGTAAAAGTCTGCGCCTTACTCAAAAAGTTATCTTCGGAAGATGTAATTTTTATTTGAAAACAGGGACTCAACCGGAATTTCCTTTCTATTCCGTTATTGATTGATGACAAATCATTTTGACGAAACTTTGCACTGCTGTCTTTAGGTTTGAACGGAAACAAATAATATATCCAATTGAATTTATTAATTGATAAATGAAAACTCGTTTGTTTAACTGTCAAGAACAAAACGAAATAGATGTTCCGAACAGGTCCCTGTTAAGAGAAAATATGTGAAGAATTTATGCTGTTGTTGAAACTCCTCATGAAAATGTTTGTATTTGGTCTCTTAGGTGTTGGAAGAAAAATCCGAAAATGATTTCTGGGAAATTAGAAAAACTTCTGAGATACTCGAAATTCAAAATTTTGATATTTCTTTTCAACTCTCATAACTTCCATGATTTTAATGCTATCAAGGTGTATTTTTCTGAAATTATTCATAGTGAGATGCAATTTTGGAAAAATATTGTTTGAAAAAAATAAACAACAAAAACTTTGTATTTTTCAAAACCAAATTTCCAAAGGGAATTCCTTGAAGAAAGAACCCACTTCTATGTTCCTCAAATTTTTTTGTACATAGCTCATAATGTCCTTCAAAAACGCTTGATATCATCAGAATCACCAAAATAATAAGACTTAAAAAAAAGACCAACATTTTCAAATTTGAGTACCTCTCAAATTTTTTGAATTATTAACGATCATTTCAGGGTTTTTCTTTCAGCATTCAAGAGAAAAATACTACAATTTTCATAAAGTTACTGACTGTATCGAAATATATTTCTTGATGTAACATAATAAAAGTCTGCGTCTTACTCAAAAAGTTATCTTCGGAAGATGTAATTTTTATTAGAAAACAGGGACTCAACCGGATTTTCCTTTCTATTCCGTTGTTGATTGATAACAAGTCATTTTGACGAAACTTTGCACTGCTGTCTTTAGATTTGAACGAAAACAGATAATATATCAAATTGAATTTAATGATTGAAAAATGATAACTCGTTTTTTTAACTGTCAAGAACAAAACGAAATAGATGTTCCGACCAGGTCCCTCTTAAGAGAAAATATGTGAAGAATTTATGCTGTTGTTGAAACTCCCCATGAAAATTTCAGTATTTGTTCTCTTAAATGTTAGAAGAAAAATCTGAAAAAGATTTCTGGGAAATTGAAAAAACTTTTGAGATACTCAAATTGAAAACTTTGATATTTCTTTCAACTCTCATAACTTCCATGATTTTAATGCTATCAAGGTGTATTTTTCTGAAATTATTCATAGTGAGATGCAATTTTGGAAAAATATTGTTCGAAAAAAATAAATAACAAAAACTTTGTATTTTTCGAAACCAAATTTCCAAAGGGAATTCCTTGAAGGAAGATCCCACTTCTATGTTCCTCAAATTTTTTTGTACATAGCTCTTATGTCCTTCAAAAACGCTTTATATCATTAGAATCGCCAAAATGATGAGAGTTGAAAAAATAGACCAACATTTTCAAATTTGAATACCTCTCAAATTTTTTGAATTATTAACGATCATTCCAGGGTTTTTCTTACAGCATCCAAGAGAACAAATACTACGATTCTCAATTCAAGTAACTGAAAACAGCTCAAATTCTCCATATAATTTGTCATGGAATTGCTCATATAAAACATTACATAACCTTCTTAAAGTATGAGCCCAAAGATGTTTAATACTATTACGTATATATGGGATGAATGAAATATGTATGAAAATATATTTCCAGGATTATCAAGTTACACTATTGAATAAATATTTTCTTATTATATTCGACTGATTTCTCTTTACCAATATTATTCCCTTAATTTCTTGCATTTAGAGGACGAATCGAATAAGGGAACATGAATATGTCCTCTTCTTTGATCCCGTCCCTCAAGTGATAATGGAATGTTATAAATTATTATATCAATAGGAGAGCAGTTGTCCCACACGACGTGCGACGCATATGAGCTTCAATTTTGTGACGGCAGTTTGCCGACACGCGCTTTCCGACACAACGTGATAGACATATGCGACGCATATGCGGTTACGTAACTCAGCGTTTTCGCCATTACGACGTGTCGACAATTCTGTATCTCGTGCACGCACAATGCAGGCCTAGTGTCGACATATTGTTATTTGGGAGTGAACAATCAATATAATAATTATTTTGATTTTTATGTAAATGGGAACGTGTTTTCCAGAAATTCAATTTTTCGAGCCCTAAAGATAGTATTAAAAAATTCTTATCTGCAAAATGAAAATTCATACATAAAAAAGCGATCTTGCACTAACTAGACATTAATTACGAACAGTTACAAAAAAATGCAGAAAATCGGTCGAATAGTTTTACGGCAATCGCGCCCACCGCAAATGCATTTTTGGAAAAACACGATTTGGCGATATTGGAGTGGATTGGATGGACTTGAAAAATCATCGTCGATTCCAGGACCATGAAATGTGTCATCTGCACGCGATGCAGCCTCAAAAACATCAATCTGGTGTTGTCAGCTGGCCATTCGTCCCTCCCTCGTCGCACCGTGCGCCCGCAGCTCGGCACCCACCTGGCGCTAAGTGGAGCCGTTCGCTCGACGCGTGACGAGGAATGCTTCAAAACGCTGTAACTTTTAATGTAATACTTGGATCTCTATGAAAATTTGGGAAAATGTTCTCAAAGAATTGTACTTTACGATAAAAAAAAATTTTCACGAATTTTGTGATAAAAAGAAGGTATCTAACCCCTTAATGTATTTGAGAAGCCCGCATGATATAATAAAATTATGATTTATTAAGATATGTCAATTTGTTTATTGTTCAAATGTTTAAAGATTATCAATTTTTGCAATTCACTAATATTGTTAGCATTCAATTAATTCTTTTTTATGAATTGAATCTATTGGAATATATAAAAACTTTCTATGACATACAAGAAATGAACAATGAATGATAATAAGCATCAGAAATAATGAATAAATAAGAAACAATAAAACACGCGGGTTTAATTGTCTTGTCCATCTCATCAGACTCTTTTTATGATCTTAAATACTCTTATTATGGTAGCCTCACAGCATGATTATAGAAAATGTACCAATCCGATTATTGTTGAAGTATAATTTCTTAACTGTAGGGAAGCACAGTGTTCATGAAAGGATCCCCATTGGATATACATCATATGATGACCGCACCGACCAAACTAGTTGGCACCCGTTTTTCAATAATTCTTCCATAAATAATAAAATCACATAAGCGTACCAGTTTTCTTCTATCTAACGTTGTTTGGCTAAGGATTGGAATTTTTTTCCAGAAGCATTTTTGATTTCGAAGGAACCTTTAATTGCATTCAAAATGTCGCATTATTAATCCGCGAAATGGGATTTTCTAATTTTGAATTAAACTTTCTTTGGAGGTTTAGAAATTTTTTTGAATGACCTTTCTGGTTGATCAGAAAAATACATGCAAATTATTCTAATTTTTCTTTTAAATCACTGGAACTAAAAAAGTCATGCGGAAGTAACTTTCTGTCCCAGTGTACGATAAATGTTTTGTCCTTAATGTTCCCGTTATTTTGACGGATATTTTTGGCATTCGAAGCGCAAGATTCTTGTCAGAATCTGTAGATTGAAGATCGGCCAGCAACAACTCCATCAGAGTAAATACAGAGGGATTCGCAGGAATCCACTAGAATACTTGTGGCTTGTCTGTCGCTTACTTTAGTAGCACATTATTGAAATTATTATTACCTCACTCTGAAGGAAGAATGGACAAGTTAACAATTTTTAGAAAAAACCGTAACTTTCTAACATTACTATAGGAGAGGATATTTATTAACAATAATGCATATCTTAAACAATCTCGTTTGTTAAATTGTAATTATTATTATCTCACCCTAAGTGGAAAATGAACAGAAAGTTTCGAATTTCAGGAAAGAACTGCTTACTTGTAGCATATTTATGGGAGAAGGTAGTTGTCAACAATCATGAATCGTTTAAACAATCAGGGTTGTTCAATCAAAGTCTTCATAACCTCACTATCATTAAATAGTGGACAAACAGTTCAATATTCCAGGAAAAAGTCGCAACTTTTTAGCACTATTCTAAGAGAATATTGTTTCGTAACTTTTGAAACTCTTATATTTGGCCAAATGAATTATTTGTTTTGAGAGCAAGACAAAATGTTGCAAAAGATTTTGCCAGCCAAAATTCATCTGTATAAACGAATGAGAACATTTATAATTTTTGAAATTAGGTAACTAGGCTTCAAGTGGTCATGGAGTATCTTTGGGAAAGAGTCAGAAGAAACACCAAAATGGGAAGTCATGCACAAGGAAAGGTGATTGAAGCTAAGCGTGTTAGCAAAAAACCAGGATTTTATAATATCGAAATTTACGCGAAACATGGTAGATGATTAAGGATTATTGATATTTTTATTCAAAATAAAAGTTGATATTGTAGAGGATTGTTCATGTCTCCTTTTTATTATGTTTCACTGATAAAATATTTATTATAGGAGTTCTTTTACCCAAGTGACAGGACAAGAATAGTTTTTCAAAAATGCCTTTTTTGTTGTGTAGTTTTGGACAGCTCTTGCGGATCCTGTACCACGTTCCTCTCCAAGCATTTCGTAGTTACTCACTTTCAAGTGTAGTTATGGAACGCCTGTATGGAACATTGAAAGGAAAACAATTTTTGTAAGGGTTAACACAGTCTTCAATATTGCCTCATCACGTGAAACACTAGCATATAGACAGATCTCCTCTGTCATTTAATATTTAAAACTACAATTCAAAGCAATAATGTGAAACAAAGTTTAGTTGATATCTAAACATGACACTTCAACATGTTGTGAAAAAATTTATTCAGAATCATAACTGCTTATTAACAATTTTTAGAAATGTCGCTTACCTTTACAAAGTGACATTAGTTCCGAGTTGAACTTTTTTCCTCGACACCTTCATAAAGAGTACCATGTCTGTAAAAAACATAAATGATAAAATTCTCTATTTCATTTTTCCGACCTCTATTCTCGTGGGTATCATCAACATCCCAGCAAGCACGTTAATTGAAACTTCCGACTTCAAGAGCCAGCCTAACACAAGTCCGTCTTACATGCGCAACTCAAAAAACACATGTTTGAAATTGGCTTTGTTTGCGTTTGGATATATTCAAGGCACCGAATTCGCTTTTCGAGTCAGAATTTTGAGAAAAAACGACAAATTATTATTCGGAAAAATATTTGGGAATCAATTAGTCTGGGTTTAATAATGTTCTTGGGGTTTCTAAATCCTAAAAAGGTGTCATACGTGCTAAACTTGAAATTATTCCCAAAATTTAAAGATTTTCGCAATTTCGAATTTGGGAAGAATTGGTACGTCAAATTTGAATTCACAAACCTAACAATATAAGTGCAAAGAGTTTACTAAGCCTCAAATATTTGTCAACTTTTGGTCCGTCATATTGAATCCGCCATTTTGATTTTAGGAATATCATAACGGATTAGAACTTAGCCACCTCAAAAACAAGTTTTATTAGGATCCGAATATTTTTTTGAATTTAGCTCGCCATTTTGGCTTTATTATGAGTTTTTCTCAACCTTACATCAGATTCAAATTTACAGATACCTAGATATGACAGCTGTAAATATATATATAAGAAGTTCCGTGAAAAAAGACCCTTACAAAGATGAGAGAGAATTGTTGATTCATCAATACGAAATTATCAGCAAAATTTGAATCTTCATGAAACTGCACAGTGAGGCTTAAATCGAATATTTCGAGGCGCTCAGAGGAACAGAGAAATCCATGACCTCCGGTGACCACAAAATCATACTGCCGAAGCTCGCTGGACACTCGGGCACGGCATGCGAAGACCTTCCTTCGCGGAACGTCACATGTGTGAGTCATGCTCATCTGGTGCTTCTGTGTGTGTGTGCGCGCATCTGTTCTTGTTCTGAACCTCCCCTGCCGATCGGACGGCACCTAAATAGCACTGGGAATCGGTACTGAGGTCTCAGTGCGGTTTAGGTGCCTGTTTTTGCTGTTTTCGGCACTTGAACCGCACTGCGAGTTTAGGGTCGATGGAAGAGCCAGGTATTTAAAAGTCTTTTTAATGAAAATGTATGACAGCGTTCTGGCGAATTCCGTGCCTATGAATTATTCTAGAAGCATTAATTTCAACATTTGAGCATTTTTATGATACCATTACTGGAAACATTGCATACTTAGATTAAGAGTAAAAATAAAAGCAGGTGTTTTTTCTTATATTTATAAGTTATATAGACTACATAATTAATAGAATCTTTTCATCGCAGGCTTATTTTAATTAGAATAGTTTCTAGAGCACTAATTTAGAAGTCGCGAACCTGGAAGACAGTTTATTAAGTCTGGTTATACGATATGATATTATGACCTGAACTACCTAAAAACCTAACTAACGCCGAAGGCTTTTCTAAGTCAGCTATCTCACGATGGGAGTATCGTGTGACAATCGTCTCTAAGCTTTACGGGGAGACCAAGGTATATATTGATGGATACTTGCTGGATGGATGCAAAGAGCAGTCATACTTGGTTCGCTCCGTGTTCTTAAGATGCACGAAGGTTTAGCCGGCGCTTCATTGTGATTTTGTTGTGCTTGTGGTCACTAATCTAACGGTCGGGAGACGTAGCCATAGGTGTATTTCACCGCGATTCTACTGGGTGCTTGTTTCATTTTCCTGAATGATAGTTGCTCCCAGTGTTTAATTGATGTTCTTCGGTTCGGTTCTTTGGTATCGAACCAATAGGTCTATGAATGCCACCAAACGCGCCTTCAGGTTGCGGATGGACGGTCTCTGTGCCAAGGGTTTCTGCTGAATATGATTACGAAAGCTAATAAGCAGTCGCAGACAATTAATTGTATAGGAAGGGTCCCGAAGAAAAAACTCCCAGACTGAGGCGTTAACAACCGTGATGGAAGCTGCGTGGCAACAGGGAGTGATGTCGTCAACGGTATCTCTAGGATAACACGTCACCTCCTAGAATATACGCTCCTAGAGCAGACGTTACCTCCGCATGCGGGACTCTGCGGGTGTAGACAATCTCTTCCCTAAATACTCGCGGGAACAACTATGGAAACCCAAAACTCAAATCCAGTTGTGAATCCGGTTCAGAATGATCAAACGCGCAGATTACCCGACAATGGTTCGGCAAGTATTGCTGATCGTTCTGGAGTTCGGGGTGTGGAATTAGGAGGAAACACGATGACGAACCGGCGAGACGATCGACGTTCGTTCTGGGCGGATCTACTTGATGATGACCTGCTCAATTGCTACGATGCCAGTACTGACCCTAAAACCAGGGGTAACATGGCGCGCCTGCACACTCTGTGATACCAGAAACACCCAGAGCTCTCCCACCTTTCACAGCGAGTGTTAAGGAACCGTGCCGTTAACCTTTTGCGAACAAGAGATGTACGCGGAACGCTTCCTCAACCACTACAAGAACGAGCTGCAGACAAAAATCAGAAAGCGACATTAAGAGCAACTGCTGAAACAAGGCATCCCTTAAGAGACGATGACGATTTTAGGACGAGGAGAAACATTAAGATTCAGGTTAAGCCACATGATCTAGCTTAAATGGATGGTACCTTCCGTGAGGATCTCTCGGAGGATTCTGACCTCTGGACCATCACTTGTTCAGTTTATGATGCAGCGAGAGCTTTACCTGATTCAAATCGAAGGTCCAAACCAACGACTGATGGAAAGACTAAAAAATGCTCGCATCAACTAAACAAGAAGATTGGCTGGGCAAGACAAAACGCGTCCCGTATGTAGTGTGAGATAGACTATATGAAATCCGGTAAGCCTTTTATGGCAACGTTCTGAAAGTTTGCTCATGAAATGAAGACCCCTCATTACACATTGAAAATGTCAAAGCTGATAAATACGAGTACCATCCGACGCAAGAAGGAGAATCAGAAAGCGGAAGGGATGGGTCAGGAAGAATCATCTATGAATGAATTCACTTAAAACATCATAAGTGTCAAGGAGCTGTACAAAAACCTCATAACATCCGAGAAGGAATGCCCTCAAATCACTATTGAGGAGGTAAAGAAAGCACCAAGGGTCACAAGGAGCTTCTCCGCTGCTGGTCCAGATTGTATTAGGAACTTTTGGTGGAAGAAGTTCACTTCTACACACCAACATCTGCCACGCATCTTTCCCTTATATTTAAAGTCGGAGATCCCTGAAATAAATAATTACGAATTTTCAAGATAAATGTAAGATCCCTCGATTATGAATAATTTACAACAAATAGGACTGGATACATTTAATTATAAGCTGATTTGCATTGGCCTATACTTGATAAAAGTAAAGCGATAATAGCGATTGGTGCTGGGCGTGTCATGAACTACCTGAGGACCTTCACTTTTTCTTATCCAATTGTCCTATTCACGTAGCAACGACGTATATGTACAGACCCAATGCGGCCCTCCTTAACGAACAGGAACGAACTACGTTCGTGATGGAAATCTAGGCCCCTGTCGACTAAAAAATCAAAGTCAAGCAAATTGATTAAGAAGGGAAGTGTTAAGATTTCAGATAGCAGATACAGCAAGTCTCCTGAGGATATTTGGTTAAATTGTTCTTATCATCAGTGTTCTCGAAGGTGCGACGCCTTCACTGGTTAGTCACCACCAAGTTATACTCGTGTCGCTCCATGCCCTGAAGTCACACGAGGGTTAACTGGCCTTTCATCGTGATGTCATTGTACTATGTGGTAACTTATCCCATGTTCGTAAGACGTTGCCGTAGGTTATGATCACTGTGGTTCTACTGAGAGACAGTTTCATTTTTCTAAATGGCAGTCGCTCTTAGGGGTAAACTGCAATTGTTGTTTGATCAATATTATATATATATTTATACACTTTTTTTGCGGTCAAAAAACGGGTGTCATCTGATGCAAGAAAGAGTAAACGGAAGAAGGAGGGACCGCTCAGGAAAAATCAACTGTTTCTCGCTGACCTTTCGCGCCTCTTTAGCGATTTTCCTGTTTTCGTCGGAACTCCACCAAAGTCCGAAGAAGTCGAGACATTTCAAAGAGAGATTTACGAAATAAAACATCCATTGAATGGAGGCGCTATGAACACCATACGTTTCAAGGAGCTGTGCAATAACCTAATAACATCCGAGAAGGAATGCCCTCAAATCACTGTTGAGCAGATACAGAAAGCATCAAGGGTCACAAACAGCTTCTCCGCTGTTGGTCCAGATTGTATTAGGAACTTTTCGTGGAAGAAGTTCACTTCTACACACCAACATCTGGCACACATCTTTCCCTCATATTTGAAGTCAAAGATCCCTATTCCGCAGTGGCTGGTGTAAGGAAGAACTGTACTTCTACCCGAGAAAGGCAAATTGTCCAACCCAAAGAACTACAGGTTCATACTTGTCCGAAAACGTTGTATAAGATCTTCACATCCATCCTAAATGACAGGATTGTTCGGATAACTGGACCTGTTTGGAGTCAGATTCACGAACACCGAGGATCGAAAAGAGGCGCAGCTGGCTTACGGGAAAACCTGCTGATCGACAATAGAGTCTGCAAAGACGCTGAAACCACAAACGCAATCTGTCTATGGCCTGGATTGACAACCAGAAAGCTTTTGATTCAACATCCCATAGACTTATCATCTGTATGTTGAAAAGCTTGAAGGTTCATTCAGATATAGTAGGATGCATTGGGTGACGCAATGAGCCCTCTCCTCTTCTGCATCACACTATTGCCCCTATCCCTCGCACTCCGTGATTCTCATGGATATCTCTGTGACGGAACTAATATTCATGAGCATAAGGTCACTCATATATTTTATATGGATGGCTTAAAAATCTATGCATCTGGAAAAGAACATCTTGAAGATGCTCTTAGTATCGTCGGGAGGTACACACGAGAAATCTGTATGGACTTTGTGCTGGATAAGTGTGCCAAGATCCATCTGAAACGCGGACGAATAGCAGGTATAGATAAGGACCCTGAGCTTGTTGACCGGAGTGCTGTTAGACACCTTAGCGCTGGAGGGACCTACAAATACCTGGGTGTGCCTGATAGCCGCGTTCAGGATACAACATCAGTAAAGGAGGTTCTCCAAAGCAGATACAAGCACCTGCTCTGACGGATTTGGTCGTCCAACCTGTCGTCGTTGAATAAGATATCTGCAACTAATATGCTTGCCGTCCCAGTTCTATTATATTCGTTTGGCGTGGTTCCATGGACGAAGAACGAGCGCGAGGCCCTTGACATTACTACGCGCAAGATGATGCATATGGAGAAAAGCTTGCATATCAATTCGTCCGTTCCGCGCTTATACATCGCACGCCGTAATGGTGGACGCGGACTTCGGAATTTTGAATGCCTATACAACTGAATCATCCTAAGTACTGTTCATATCATCTCGAACGGTAGAGATCCTCTCCTGGCAATGGTCAGGAATCAGGGAATGGGGGGGGGGGGGGGGGGGGGGAGCGGTGCG
>WSXT02240806.1:0-15637 GCA_011762715.2 Neuroterus valhalla
ATAATATTGAAAATTAATTTTTCTCTTGATAACCTTACGCTTACTTCTGTACTCAGCATTTCATTGGCCAATCCACTATTTGCAGGTGTCGGCAACGTCGCACTACACTTCGCATACGACTTCGTCTTCGAAAGCACTTCAAATGGTGCTCAAGAATACCGACCGCGCTCGACAATTTTTCGTATACGAAACTACCGCTTGATAATTTTCGCACGCGAAAAAAGTCGAGTGAACTCGAGAATAGCACCCCTGGAAGAACAAACAATATAAGTAATAATCAGTCGATCAAGGAAATTCTTTAGTGATTTTTTTCTGCTGGTCAAACTGCAATCTTTTTCTACATCAAAGTCGAAAACGCAGGAGAAATAATTAAAAGCAGATATTTTTCATAATTTCATTTCTTCGAATGATACATGTTTCTTGTTACAAGGCAGAATTTCTTTTACATCACCCATGATGGCTACCGCGTTCTATTGGGTGTATGGCTCTTGATGGTCCGCAACAGAAACCTTTCACTTTCATCCTGATGCTCTGCTTTCGAAGCCTTGGTGGCACTCTGTAGCCCACGCCTAGTCGTAAAGCTTCTGCACCATTAGAATCAACTAGATCACCAGTTATCATTTCTTTCTGAACTACTCTATTATATGTTTCCTCTCTAGCATCGTATATTCCCCGAGCCATATCACCTACGTCCCGCCATCCAAAGATGTTCCCGTTCTTTGTGAGAAGGAACACACCAGCTCGCAGGGGTGGCCCATTCGGACGACTGAGAAGATGTTCTACATCTCCTGCAGTAGCCCTCTTTAGGTTGACCCCTGTCCAGTCGAGGCAAACTGAAAGAATATCAGTATTGCTTGAGGTTACAAATAGTAGTAAAACCAAAGGTCAGTGCTAAATTTACAATAAGGGCAAATAGGGCCGTAGTTCAGAGCATCTGGATTCTTCTCCATTAACTGCTCTGGAAAATGGATAATATATTCGATCAAAAAAATTTCAAACCAGGCAGATTCTACACTTCAAGTGTCAGCATATTGTTAGGACAAAATATCGCTGTGCCTTTTTTACGTTTTTTGTAGTAAGTGTATGTACCTTGAATGTTGACCCAACAAAAATAACATACTCTTCTGAAATCCTACAGTTTTCGATTTATTTGTGGATTTCCGGTTTTATTTTTCCCCGACTCTAATGAGTTCTGACGCCTCTAACAGGGCGGCACTACGGCGGACAATTTCAAATTCACAGTCATTTCCCGGTTGTTCCCGGTCATGTTGTACAATTTTCCTGGTCAACTAGGAATTACATATTTTTATTTGTCGCGAAACGATAACATTCAGTTTCATTCACGACATCATTTTAAAGATCCTGGAACACAACAGATCAAACATTGCAAGAAAAATCAATTTTGAGAAGAACAATCTAATTTTTTACAAAAAAATATCATTTTCCACAAAAATTGAAATAGTTAAACTTACAATTGAAGGAATCAGTTTACGATAACAGAAAAAAAAAGATTTCCAACACAACAGTCCATTTCTCAACCAATGTGATGAATTTTCAACTAACATTATGAATCTTTAACCAGAACAGTTGAATTTCAAACCGAGAAGATGAATTTACATATAAAAAGATGAAGATTTAACTGGAGCACTTCGATTTCCAACCATGAATGTGAATATTCAAGCAAGAAGATTATTTTCCAAACAGAAAGAATCATTTGTTAGGAAAAAATAAATTGTTTCAACGAAATAGTCGAATTCCAAAGTCACCAAATAATAATTTTCAACCAAAAATGATACAGTAACATTTTAAGTATAAAAAAACAATTATGAACCAAGCATAAGTGTTTTATACTAAAAAAAATATTTAACTGAAGGAGTTGAGTTTCCGAACAGATAAATTAAATTTGACTAGAAGAGATTGTTGGATGGGAATGTTATTATTAAAATTTCCAATTAAAAAAAAACTGTTTAACCAAACAAATAGATTTTTAAAACAAACTATGGATTTTTTAATTGGAATAGGTTCAATTTTCGGTTTGAAAAATTACTTACAGAAAAAAAATTATCTTTCAACAATCATTTGAATAGAATAGTTCAATTTTTGACAAAAAGAAAAATTTTGAAACAAAAATGGAACAGTAACATTTCGGGCTCGAAAAATTGAGAGATTAATGTTCGACTGAAATGAAAAATGTTTGACTGTATAGCTTAAATTTTCAACCGCAAAGATCCAAAGAAGGTAGAACAGCAGGACAAGAAGCGAAAATGCGAAAAAGGGAAGTAGAGAGGAAGGGCTCTCTTTTTTGATGCAGAAAGAAAAAGGGAGAAGGAATCAGCATGTAGAAATGTCGTCGTTGAAAGAAGATGGTTCCAGAGGCACCCTTCATCGTCCACGACATATATTGCAGGAAGATGGAAAATCAGACCGAGAATTATCGTGCGGTCCCAGATGCATTTAAAACTGAACAAATTGGAGGTTGTTGGGTAAGAACACAAAAAGTATGAAGAAATACTAAAAATAACATCTAATACCAGGCTACTGGCACAACTGAGGGGTGGAAAAAGAGATACAGATCGAGAGGAAGAAGACCAAGGGGGCAGAGATACTGGAAATGTACCCTACACGAAAGAAGTAAACAGTCCAAATCATCGATCAAATCAAGAAAGACAGAGCGATTCTGAGTGTTTTTAAATCATGGATACGACTGCTGCGCTTTCAAATTTAGCGAGCTTCTTGAAGTATAGGAAAAGAGAGTGCTTCGCACGCTCTTTCAGTGTCGGGCGCACCCGTCAGGCTTGATGCGCGGCACTCATATATCCGATGGGCAGCCGAGCTGCAGCGAATCGAGTGTCGGGCACAGTCTTTTGAAGACCGATCAACTCATCAATGTGATGCACGGCACAGCGATACATATGAGGCAGAAGGGTGGCACGGCATGCGCATTACTCGGTTTCAGTGTTCTTGGTTAGCATCGTGATGCAAAAGAACTCACACTGACATCGTCAATGCATAGCAGACTGAAAACGAGAACAACAGCATTGCACTATACCACGCACACTTAAGCACACTGGTCTAGAGCGTTTACTTCTTTCCGTGTATAAAGGATATAACCCAAAACAGAATCTTTCGCGAGATACGGGTGTCCAAACATAGCCACTTTCTGTCCTTTCGCGCGCTTTGGCGTCATTGATCATCTTTAAACGCGTTTTCACAAAATTTGTGTTTTCCAAAAGTGTTGGTAAGGGCCTGAGTAAAGTATTTGAGACATTGTTTGTTTATAAATTTTAAATTGTTCGACAGAGGTGTCGCTATGGCCTGACACAAGCTTTTTCGGAAAAAAAATTTTTTAACGTTTTGACGGCCCTTTTTAGCTCAAAATAAATTGTCAGAATTAGATTCTTCTGTTTAAACATCCACATTGAGGAGTTTTGGACAAGAAGGCAACAGGCGCTCGAAGACGAGGAGAATTATTGTCCACGCTATAACGTCATGTATCAAAAGTGAAATCCCGCATTTGAAAAAAACCTATGATAGTTAGATAGCTGTTGAAAAATGAACGTAAGAATCCATATACAGTTTTTATCTCGGGACGCTAATTTCCCAGTAAATAAATAAAACTGAGTTTTATGAGTTGGGAAAATTTTCCCACTGCCCGGGCACGTTCTCATCGCGCGCTTCGCTCGCAAGTTTGAGCGCGCCTACGGCGCGCGTCTTTCAAATCTCGCGCTTAGCGCTCGGTTATGCATTCACCTCGCGCTAAGTGCTCGGCCTTTGTACCTCCCTACAGTTTTATATAGAGCTTGTGAACTCAAAAGCAAAATATCTTCTACTTTAATTTGATAAGTGTGAATTCTCTTTCGTTAAAGCTTCTTTCGCTTTAACGAATACATTCTTATCGCGTGTCTCATGCTGCGCACTCGATCAAAGTTTTTCCAAAGCGGTAGAGATGTTTTGTTGCCCAATTTTTTTCACATGTTGTGTAGTTTTTCTAGAAATTCAATTTGTAATTTAATTTTTTACGATTGAAACAAAAACTACGCGTCTAATGGGAAAAATTATAACAAATTTACAGATATTTTTTTGGGGTAAATAACTTTTCTCTATCAATCTCCAGTATAAGTCTCAGTCAATTTTTCAAAAATTTTATTATTTTATTTTTATAGTTATTTTCCCTGATTGAAATGAATTCATTTTATGGTTTTTTACCAATGAAGCAAAAAATACGTGTCCAATCAAAAAGTTGATTTTACCAAATTTGTAGATCTTTTCTTGTTGCGCAAGTTCATTACATGTATATTTCCCCGTAGATCGCATAGTTTGACCAAAAAATGAACCTTTTTATTTTTCATTATTTTTTGTGCGACCGAACTTTAAATTTTCTTTTTTTCGATAAACTTGAAAAGTTGTGAAGGTCATCCTGGAGGGCTCTCATTTTCTTCTATGTTTTCGAATTTTGAAAATTCCACAACTCTGACAATTCTTTTTTATCAAAAAAAATTATGAGTATATGACGTGGGTGAGATCAATGGAGTGATTTTTATAGATAAAGGCGGTGTTGAGGAAGAGAGGTGCGAAAAATTGTGAAGAGAAGGATGATAAGGTGGTGACTAACAAGTGTAAGTTTAGATTTGGTTGTGGTCGCAGTAGGAAATAAGTGGACAAGGAATCTAGAAACCGATACGTGTAAGAGTTGAGGTTAGGAAGCGAACCGGATGGGGAACAGGAAACAGGTGGAGCCTCTGGAGAATTGGCAGGAAGCAGATTCATCAGGCGTACAGTAGAGTCAAGAGGCAGGAAACGGAAGTGTGACTAGCGCAATCAGAGAAGCGGAGAAGGAAACGAGAGCGGATAGGAAGGGATAGAAGGAGATTAAAAGCGTTTGTGCGGTTAACAGAGAAGCGAAGAATGGGTGACAACTACGAAGAGAAAAGGAAGAAAATGGAGGCGTGGTGGAAAGTGATAGAAGCAGATCTGGATAAGGCAAGGGAAGAAGGGCGCGTAGAGTATGAGAGAGAAAGGAAGAGTCTTATGCAGGCAATGGAGAGGATACAGCAGAACGTGCAGGAGCTTAGCCTGAAAGTGGAAAGTTGGATGGAAGGAGCAAAGGAAGTGGGAGAGGAGCAAAAGAAAGTGGGAGAGGAGCAAAAGGGTGAGCTTTCAGGAAGAAAAGAAGAAGAGGTGAGGAAACAAGATGCGAGCTGTCAGGCGGAGAACAGAGAGAGGACGTGGAACAACCCGCCAAAAGCACAAACAGAACAAAAATGGATAGTGGAGCAGGAGGAAAGAAAAGCAAGAAGGAGAAATTTAAAAGTGATCGGAGTAGTGGGGATGAATCCAAGGTGTTGAACGTGGTTGGGAGCTTGGTGGCTCGTACACAAAGAGTGGCAAAGATAGAAGATTCCTTGAAGATTGATAGAGGATTGATGCTCGAGTTCAAAACCATCGCGAACAAGGCGGAAATATGGAAAGTGCGTGGGAAGCTGAAAAATTCAGGACTATGGATAGAGTAAGATTAGACGGAGAGAGAGGAGGTAGTAGGAGAATGGCTCAGAAGAGAAAAAGCAAGACTGGAGGAAGTGGTATGGAGGTACAGTTAAGAACATGAAAGCAAAAGTTGGGGAGGCTATCTGGGAATGGAACGAGAGAAAAGGAAGAATGGAGATAAGCTGGATAGAAGAAAAGGAAGAGGAGGTCGATGTAAAAAGCAAGAACTGAAGAAGGAAAAGAAATGAGAAGGTGAGCCGAGAAACGAGATCAAAATCGGATTATCTCTGAAGTGTGAGAAAGCAGAGTTCGACGCAAAGTGAGAGTAAGCAGGGAAAGATAAAAAAGTAGCAGCAGTCTATATATACAAGTGTAAGAAAAGGAATGATGAGTCGGGCTTATGAAATGTATATGTTTTGATTTTGCTGGAATGTGTTTTTTTACACTGTGAGGCTCTCCGCAGAGGGTGGTAACACTGTAGTTGTGAGAAGGAGATTTGAAGACACTCAAACCCGTAAAAGGGAGAGGGTATGATAAATTAATTGAATTAAATTTTCTTTTTTTCGATAAACTCGAAAAGTTGTGACGATCATCCTGGAGGGCTCCCAAAAAGAAAAATTTTTGTCATATCTTGCGTGGTTTGGCTGAAAATTCTCATTTTCATTTATATTTTCGAATTCTGGAATTGCCACAACTCTGACATTTTTTTTTCATCAAAATGAATCATTAGTTCAAATTGTTTCATGTTCACCTACTACAAGAAACCGTACTTACAATTTCTGAGTCTTGGGAAGAAAATCCAAAAAAATTTTCAAAAATTTTCCCCCTTCTATTTTTGATCCGAAACAGATGGTTAACGAACTCGACTTGTATTTTTGGTCCCTCAAAATGGATGCCAAAGCACGATCAGATATGATCATTTTTTATAAGGATATCGAGTTCACAGATTATTTTTCATTTATTTGTGCGATCGAAATGGGAATTTTCGATTTTTTGAGAAAATCCAAAAAGTTTTCCATCAAAAATAGCTGGTTAACGAACTCGTTCATTCTTTTCCGGGTTTGAAAAACTCTGCCGAAGCACAATCCAATATGATCATTCTTCCGAAAGTTATCGTGTATACAGACGACGACGACAACGGCGACGACGACGACAACAGACAGACGAACACCAACGTAAAAAATACTTTTTCGGGATCAGGAGATCTCAAAACGTGGAGATTTCATGAATTCTGCGAAAGTCGATTTTCACATAAAACCAATACCTTCTCATTATGATGAGAATGTAAAAAACATGATTTTTCACATTGAACTCGCCTTTAATAATTCGTTTATCAACGAATTTACAAATTTGTTCTTGCGTTTTATTCGTAAAACTCTAGCGGAGATGACAGTGTCTAAAGAAGGGTCGAAAGTTGCTTGATAATCTATGTTTATTCAATCCGGATGGAAAACCATGTTCTTAGACTTTCACATTAACCCTTATGTGAGCAACCAACTTTCTCTACGTTGATGGGCGAGCACGTACCCGGGTACCCACATCTGGTTTTTTTTAATTTATTGCGTTGTAATATGGTCGGAATCAACTGGAACCGATTTTATATAATGAATGAACATAAATAGAAACTATTTGGGCTATCTCCATGACATGCATGGATCGGTAGAGAAGTTCTTGAATGGAAATAAGAGCACACGTTTCGAGCCCACAGCGGGTAGCGCACGGATAGTTTTCACGTACAGCGGTCGGTAGCTGCTCCCAATTTTTTTAAAAGTGTGACATTATCGGTAGTTGATACTTAAGAAAAAATTTAAACCGTTGAAATGGTAGATTTAATTGTTCGTTTCAGAAATCAAAAGGCGAAGCAAGTGTATGATACTCATAACGCGACGAATCCAGATTCTACTCCTTCTTGGCGCCCCGTGACTACACAAGAAATTTGTGCGTTTATGGGGATTTAGATTGCTGTGGGGGCGAATAATTCAAACACTGATCATACAAATGAGATGTGGAAAAGTACTTCTTATCCTCCTCATCGCGCAACGATGGGTTTGAAAATATTCCGCGCAATAATTTGATTTATTCGTTTAGACGATGCGAATACGCGCCAAGCTCGAGCACAAGAGGGTACAGCTGCTCCTATTCGTGACATGTGGTAAAATGTCACGAGTAAATGTCATGTGGTAAATGTCAGTGAGTAAAATTGTCGTGCTTAAGAGCACGTCTCGAAGCTTTCGCAATGCCGCAGAGCATCCGGAGCGAACATCCCGGTCAAACCCGAGGACCCGCCCCACAGCCCCGCAACGTCGCGGTCAGCGCACAGTCTATATGCAAGTCCGTGATGCCTGAGAGCCTGTCTCAAGGCCTTCGCAATGATGCGGATAACACGAAGAATCCTGACCCGCATTCCCAAACGGAAGGGTCGCAATGACTTAGGCCCGAACTCTCACGATGACCTACTATCCGGCTCGAAAGAACCAAAAATGTTAAAGAAATAATTGCGGACTGGCGTGGGTTAGCGAGGAAAGAGCGCTATTCCGAATAATAAGAATGCGAATAAAGGATAGCACACTTCTCATATAGTACGAGAGGCTCCTCTGCCTCATCAACACCAAAAAATGTTGGGGAACTCCCCGAAAAGTTAGCACAGATGTCGCCTCCGGAAGCTACGACCACGATGGCTCCCCCAGAACCATCGATCCTGACGCAACCGGAGGGAATGCGTCATCTGACTCGTCACCTCCACAACACCGAAGATGATCGAGTCGGGAAATCACATAATCAGAATGGAGATCACAGAGAAAGTCAAGAGATTCACAGAACCAGAATAATAGAATAATAGAATAGTCGGGAAATCACATAATCCGAATGGAGATCACAGAGAAGGTCAATAGAGTCACAGAATTAGAATAATAGAATATTAGAGTACTCACGGGACTCCTACTGATCAGGAGTCCTTACTGGTTTCCACGTTCAATCGAACCATCCAACACCAACAAGTGTCACGCAAGAAACCTCATTGTATTAAGGTTCTTCAATTCAAGCGTTGCTCAACTTCCGTCATCGAGAGAAAAGCCTTTCACTAAATTCTTGCACCGATACTCAGCGCCGATGAGAAGAAACGGGCAGGTCGGAGCCCGAATAGGAAGGTGGCACTCCACCGACGATCTGAAAGCAGGTCTGAGGCAGAATCAATACTGACAGCTGAAGAGAAGTGGGGTACTTACCCCTGGTGGGAGAGCGTGTGAACGCTGGCCTTCCCACTCTTCTGGTTGATACAGGGAGAACTTGAAACTAGAGGGAACCTGTGCTGAATTTTCGAATAAAATAAAAAAATTTTATGCATGTAATATAACCAATAGCTTTCTAGAAAGTCAAATCGGGAGGATCCGGAGCCTCAGGCCGTAAAAAAAAATTTCAAAGATCTAGCTATAAAAATGTGAGTTGGTGGGTACCCGGGTACCCGGTTGCTCACATAAGGGTTAAACAATTATCGAGGAAGTTTGAGCTCACGAAAATCTTCCTGCAAACGATTTTTCCGCTAATGTATTGGCCTATTCTTTTCAAAATCTCAACTCGAATAAATGTTTAGTTTCATCATTAAAGCGGGTTTACTATGAGCTTGCAAAGCGTCACGACAAGATTTTTCAGGGGGTGCCGTAAGCTCATGTCGTAAGCTCAAATTTTCTCGACCCCTGTTCAATGTGGAAGTTTGAAAACATGGTTTTCCTTCGGATTATATAAACATATATTAGCAATTAACTTTCGACCTTTTTTGGACTTTGTCACCTCTACTACAGTGTCGTGAATAAAACGCAAGAAGAAATTTGTGCATTCGTTAATAAACGAATTATTTACGGCGAGTTTAATGTGGAAAAATATGGTTTCTTTAACTTAAAAAATGTCAGTTTTTATTTATTTACTGGGAAATTAGCAACCCGAGAGAAAAACTGCAAGTGAAGACTCGAGTTCATTATTCAAGAGCTATCCAACTTTATCATAGGTTTTTTCAAATTCGGAATTTCACTTTCGATACAGGATGTCACAGCGTAGACAATACTTTTACTCGTCTTCGAGCACCTATCGCCTTCTTGTCCAAAACTTCTTAATTTTGAGAATTTTCAACTCATATTAAAAAAAACTTGTGTCAGGCCATACCCAAGATTAAAAAAAATACAGATTTTTTGTTTGTTTGTAAGATTCATTCAGACAAACCTGAGAAAGCTTGCCACAAAGTCGGGTACCTTTTTTATGGAAGTGCGGTTGGGTTTTTCCCAAGGACACAATTGTCGATGAATAAATGATAATAATATTTCAATTTTTGGACAAAAGATGTACGAAATTTATACAAAAAATTGCATCTCTATATCATATTTAGTCTCTTTGCAATCAATCCCCAAAAATACGCTCGAAAATCGAGCGCGTAACTAGACGACCCCCTTAAGTAGCTGTTTCACTCGGTGGTTCGGAACCCGCCTTGAACTGTAGGTCTTCCTCACTCCTGAGTTAGTGGTGAGGTGTGCAAAGGAATAGAGAGAAGGTTATGCCGAGACTCTCAAACCCGTAACAGGGAGAGAAACAAAGTAACAAGAACCCTTCTACCTCACGGGACTGCGGGTCTACAACCAGGAGTGTAGAGAGCAAAACTTCCTAGTCTCAATACCCAAAACCTTGCCCTCGAGAAATCAGTTTCGGCTCACTGCATAAGGCGACATCTTAACTTTACCTCCTTACGCTCTGCCGAAATTCCGACAACGCACAAAGGTTCAAAATCCCAAATTTCCGGTCGAAACCCCTTTACATGTAATAATCGTATTAAAAGTTACATATCCGGAAGTTTTTGGGGTCGCTGAATTCGGAAATGATATTTGTTTTTCAAAATTCAGAATGGCGGACAAGAAATGGCGGTCAAATTACATACAAAAATAGAGTATGGAATGAAAATCAACATTTTTACTTACGTTTTCAGGGTCGCTGAATTCGAAAATGATATTGGTTTTTCAAAATTCAGAATGGCGGCCACAAAATGGCGGTCGACTTGCATACATAAATAGAGTATGCAATGAAAATCGACTTTTAGTTACGTTTTCAGG
This sequence comes from Neuroterus valhalla, assembly GCA_011762715.2. NCBI lineage: Eukaryota > Metazoa > Arthropoda > Insecta > Hymenoptera > Cynipidae > Neuroterus > Neuroterus valhalla. The sequence goes on from WSXT02240806.1 coordinate 10,575, forward strand.
GTGATTTATGGTAATTTCACAAGAAAATATGGTAATTTACCATAAATTACCTCAAATTATCTTCGAGAAATTTCCATAAATTTCCGGAAATTTATGGAAATCGGTAATTTCTACTATTTTTACAGGTAATTTATGGTAGCTCACCATAAATAACGTAAAATCATATTCGAAAAATTTCCATAGATCTCCGTAAATTTTCGGTAGTTCACGGTAATTCGATAAATTTGTCTAAAATAAGTGCGCATCCAATTTCCCATTTTGGAAGAAGTTCATTACATTTGAAACATTGATTTTTATGTCACTTACAAGTAAATACATAATTCCATAATAATTTGCGTAATGATCATAAACTGATTAACACTTACAATAATATATTGATCAAAGTATTGTTAGAAAAATTAATTTCTTACTCTCTATATATTTAAAAAAAAGTCGGAGTGATCACCATGTACAAGTATGGAACGATTTGGTCAAAACACTCGACGACGTACTCTCAGAAATTTCTTCATGCAAAAACAGCTGGAAAGCTCCCTCGTGATTCCCCGTATCGCCCATGCGATGAACCTCTCGCCATGCGCCGCACCAGGCATGTGGAACGGTGCGCCGCACGCCTTAAAGGAATCGTTCCCAAAAGAACACGGGCAAACTAGGGCGGAAAATTTCAACGCCACTTTATAAGGGACACCTTCCCGTCTGCAACACAGTAGAATCAAAGCGGCCTGGTGCGGCCTTGATAACTAATCCCTTATTGAATTTCGCAATTCTTACTGTGCGAAATAGAAAAAGGATTACGAGCATTCCGAAATCTCTTACAGACGCATACATTATATTTCCACTTCAAACTAGTACAGAAATATTCTACAGACCTCAACGATTAATATCCATGAGGTCAGTAAGTACTGATCAACTTGCAACTGCCTCTTTTCGACACTTACATTTCATTCAGACGCGTGAGAGTTTTCAGCTGCGTAACAAGTTTTCGGCGGAATGTTCGACTTCGAGCTTATTCCTTGTTGAAACTGATTAATATGAAAATCTGCTCTTTTGGATTTCTCGACAGAAATGCACCTTATATACGTACAGTGAATTTCATTTCGATCAGAAACTGCCGGTTTTTGAGGTTTTGACAGACAATTTTGAATTTCGAACCACTGTGCAACGCGACAATTGATGATACCTCTAGCAACCCGTCGACACCATTTAATTTACCAAAGAACCACCACCAACCTGTCTCGGGGAAACGACCGTCGTGTTTCAACAACAATTGTGGGTTAACAGGTCTCACAATCCCTGTTAGTGTTTCAATAAACTAATTAATTCTAATTGGGCCTAGTTACTGACTCCAACCATTCTATCGATGCACCCAATCCTTCCCTTCATTTAATTCGCGAGATCCCTCACAACCTGAAATCTGAATTTTGTTGTTCTCATGTATGCTCTTTCCGATGCCTCTAATTAGCTAATCAAGTCTTTTTTTGGAAACCCGCAAGAACGAAAACTCAGTGATCTGGTAGTATATGAAATCCTCTGCTCTTGTGGAAAAGTCCGTATTGGAGACCCTTGATCAATCAGAAATTCAAGAGCTTTGAAATTCAAGTTTTCTATAGTAGTGTTGATAATACACTTCCAATTCCGAAAAGATTTTGACTTCTTAGGCGTCAGCAGGAAGGGAATAAACGTGATGCGGATAATTATATACTCTCGCATGCATGACGTTTGACTTGTAAATCCTACGCACGTCTGTAATTACTATTTGCAACCGGAACGTTATTGAGGAGCAAAGCCGGCTTTCCTTTTAGATTTGTTCTCGATTAATGTAATTTAACAACATACACGACTTAAGTTTTTATCGAAATCAATGATCCAAACAAGTCTGGAAAGTTGGAACCCTCGGTATATGATCAAGATATCATTGGCAAGGTCATTTCTTAGGATGGCAATGCAGAAGATTCCACAACATGCTCACTTTGATTGAAAGGTTAAATGTTTTAAGGGGAGCAAGAGCCTCAATGAGATCAAATAAATGTCAAACGAAAACTTGATATCATTCCTACGTTCGATAAAAAATATCACTAAGAGATCATAGGCAATACTCGAAAGCGTAGTTTTGCTGAGAGTCTCAGCCGCTCAAAACAGAAAGTGAAAACTTTCTCCTATGCTCAATTCCAACAGATTCCTTCTACCAGAGGTGTTTATTTTCGTTCAATTGAGAGACATTAAATATGTATACCTTGATGATATAATTATATTTACCAATACAGTTGAGCAACCTCGCATAAGCGAAGACTAGAGCACCGAAGGCCCTCATTATTTCAAGCTGGCGGAAACTCCTCAATGGAAAAATAGGTAATCGTGGTAGAACAACTAAATGTTTCACAAGATATTTCATTTCATATATACCAGTCTTTATCCTGTTATGTACATGTTTGCTTTGAAATTTATTCTGTAATGAAATCCTTTACCTCTTAAAATGGATGTGCCCTTGAGGATGCCTTGTATCTCATTCGATTTCATGTACATATGCCAGGAATTTTCCTATGACTTTTTTATTATTTTATGTATGGACTTCAAAACATAAATAAATTTTATGAATTTGTTTTTCAACTAAAATTTCCATCTCTCCCAAACTCGCGATTACAACTTTCTGAAGTAGGTATTCTATTTTTGCTTGACTTTGACAAAAATGCAAAGAGGTCGGTATGAATTTTTTTTTTTGTGAAAATCAGCTGATCCTATAATTTAGTTGTAAAATATAATTTTTAGGTGAATGCTTACACTCTTGGAGTTAAATTTCGTAACAATCTTAAATTTAGGAGGTTCAGAATATTGATTACTTGACTCGCGATTATTTCTGATATCAGAAGAGGAAGGTGAAGTTAAACTTGCACTAGAATTGTAGAATAACTTCTCCCAAAAGTAGAAAAATGAATGGTTGGGTTCTCCGTTTCATCTGGAGCAGTGTCCGAACGGTCGAAGGCTCTACAATCACAGGACCTTACTTTTCCACAGATGTGTCACAACGCCTTCGAGAGATTTGTCGCATCAGGACATCCGGAAGATGTCCTGAAGATTAATTAATCTTGTTGAAGATTTGAATTTGAAGTTGAATTGAAGAATAATTGAGTCCGCGGATATCAGGTCGTTTGATTGACTGATGGAGGAGGTTCCAACGTTCAGGCTTCAGGAAGGACAAAGCTTGAAGATCAAAGGGACTTAGAACCTCCGGAAATATTGCGGGGTGACTGTTCTGATCACTGGTATCTCCGAAGATCCGGCAGGCATGCCGCTCTCACTCACCCTCACCACACCCTGCGGACAAAATCTCGGAAATTTTTTTTCAGCATGCTCTTAGTATCCCTGAAAACTCAATTACGACCATGAGGCTCTTGACTACAATACCTTTTAGGGTGCAAATAGCGACTCCTTCGAGGTTACCCTAGAAGGCTCAACGATAGGGCCTAAAAGCTTCCAGGGATGCACTGAATCAGATGATTAATCACTGAGACAAGAATCTCAATTATGCAGAAGTACATGTATTACTGCAAAGGCATCTTGACGGTTCTTACCAGGTGTATGACAGCGCTGCAGACAGCCATAGCCCTAATCAAAGAACCAGGGTTAAAACAAGAGTGGATCAGCTGCTTAAGAGGGTTTATACATACATCATAGGAGGCCACGCGAAACAACACCAAGGGCATGCATTACCGTTCGATGGAATTTTGTGACCTTCACAGGTTTCCTCTGGTTTTGAGTTCTCCCTGTATCAGGTGACAAGAGTAGGGAGGCCGGCTTGAGTTGCAACATCGATGCGGAAACATCGTTACCATCGATGTTTTCCTTGAGATGATCGATATTTTTGCATCGATGTTTTACCTCCGATTTATCTATTCAAACATCGATGTTCCCTTTCCGATGTTTAACAAATTTCTAAATTGGACAACCAGAACGTAATTTCACACCATGGTTGAATGAAACAAGGTTTGGCAAGACGCAGCTGATCTGTCAGCTAATCGGAAAAAGTTCAGGGCTGACTAGCTTGCGCACGCCGTTAATATTCAAATCGTGTGAAAGAGCCCTTACCTTTTTTCCCAATGTAAATTTGTGCGCCTACTCCCGATTGGTTGATTCAAGAATGGATGCGAAGATTGAAATGGGAAATCATCCACGTGACAATATTTTTCCTCTGTATAGTCTCTCCTTTTAAAACTGGAAAAAAGTGGACTTTTCAGTGTTTCAATTGTGTGGTAAGTATCGAATTTGAAAAATTTTTCCTTCGTTCCTCAAAATGATTCGGTCACAGGTATGCTGGATGCGATTTCATATGCATGATATACGTGTTACCTGATTAGTGACATTTTAACCTAAAAAAAACTAAAAAAACGAGCGGAGTCTGGAAATATTCTCCAGAAGTACCAATCGGCCAAAAATCTCGTTGCAATCTGTGTGATAAACTGTTTACGTATTCTGGAAATACGACAAATTTATGGAGTCACATCAAATCAGTTGATGATCAGTTCATTCAAGAGCAATTAACCACATCAGGGATTTATTAGGGAATGATACGAAGCAAAAAGAAGACAAACCTGCCAAAGTTTTACAGCCAGGTATAGGCAAGTTTTAGTATATAATTGTTCTGCACAGCCTTAAAAATCAAATAATTGAAATAAGCCTAAATTCTACGCAAGTTGTGCCGTATAGAAATATTATATTTCTTATGATTTCAGCAATTGGAAAATCTTCATCTTTGTGGAACGTACATCACAAAGATGTTCATGAAGCATCGCAGAGAAAGGACGCTCTAGATGGAAGTTTTTCTCAAGGAGATGAGTTGTCAGTCTTTCTGAATGCTCCGGTTGTCAATGAAAAAACAAATCCATTGGAAGAATGGTCAAAACTGACTGCAGTGTATCCAAAATTGTCGAAAATATCCCAGAAGTTCCTATCTATTGCTGCAACAAGCGTTCCATGCGAACGATTTTTTTCAATAGCAGGCTACTGTTTGAATGAACAGAGGAATCGACTCTCTGGACCAAAGCTGCATAAACAATTGTTCTCGCAGTCAA